>CM033461.1:15719478-15740248 GCA_019425755.1 Amaranthus cruentus
GAAAAGAAAATAAGTGTTGGGGGCAAAATTCATACGTAGAAGACAAATAAAAATGGACAATTTAATACACAGAGTTAATGGTATTTCATAACTAATTGATTGAGCAGCTGCCCATAGACCACCTAAAAAGGAATATTTATTATTTGATCCATATTCTGACATAAGAAGTCCAATTGGAGCAATACTTGAAATGAAAATCCATAAAAAAACACCAATACTTAAATCGGCTAGAACAAGTTGAGAACCAAAAGGAATTACTAAATAACTTGGTAGAATTGATATAACTGCTATAGAGGGTCCAATACTAAACAAATACGTATCCCCTTTAGACGGAAGAAGGTTTTCTTTAAAAAGTAGTTTTGTTCCGTCCGCCAGAGCTTGAAGAATTCCCAAAGGACCGGCATATTCAGGTCCAATACGTTGTTGTATACCCGCGGATATTTATCTTTCTAACCACAAAATTACTAGTACACCTATTGTGATTCCCAATACGGGTCCAAGGGGCGGGTCCAGGGTTCGAATATTAGACCCGGACTCGGACCCGCCAATTATGTTTTAGATCCAAATCCGACCCGGATACGATGGGTCTCAAAAAATAAGACCCGGACCCTTAAAAAAGGGGCGGGTCTGGGGCGGGTCCTGGACCCGTGACCATCCCTAAACGCGCCTCTAACTATGCGCTTGTCTCCAATGAGAACAACAACACTAATTATATCTAGATAATTAATGAATGATAATAAGTTACTTTCTTGATCATGTTCATGTAACTTATATGTAATGATACACATAAGATGTAAAATATATTTGATATAAATGATACTACAACTGTCGAGCGTACGTACCAAATCTATCATAAGGACCTAATGTTCTAGGAATAGTTGCTATTGAATGATAGACTGGACTGGAAGCTTGTGAAGGGGAATCAATGGCTTGAATTACAGTCCGATTACTGAATGTCATTTAATATTCCTCAGCTCAGGTTTGGTACCTTTCGTCAACGACCTTAATTGTATGATTCGAAATCAGATATTCATGATTGTGTTGAATTAAAGAATCATAAGCTTGTATGTCATCTTCAAAGAGGGTTGCTCTCATAAGATCGCCCTAATAATAGTAAGGATGAATACAGTTAGGTAAAACCAGTTTAAAAAGGAAGGTTGATTGAACGAAGAAGTTGTTATTGTTTTGTGTATATACCTTTTCATTGTGCAGTAGAAGACGTTGGTACTTCTTTTTCCTCGGAGATTGAAACGGTCTAGACTTCTCAATGGCTTTGATTTTAACTATATGTACTGCTGATGTGTTTGCTAATTCATGCAAAGTAGAATACTTTTCCTTTATGTCTGTATTGTCACAATAATCAATTATTCTACACTAATCTGAGGCAAAAGCTGCTAGTACAGTAGCTAATGTTTTATGGGGAAGCCACCTTGAAACACAAACTGGTGCAAGTGTTAAGTCTTTATTCATGTAACTAAGAAGTATTTGTTTACTACAGTAGTTAAGATATTAATGCTTTGATTGTATGTGGCCAAAACAATGCTCTTGTAATAAGAAATGATGCTCAAGCTCATGTAGAAACAGTTCAGCAACAGACATAATCCTACATTGTTTTGATATAATATGGCACTCATTTAACCCTAGGTCTATCGTTAAGGTTCTTTAAACAGTACGTGAAGTTGGATAGTATAATGTACTACATTAAAATGACTCTTTAAATTATATGCACTTAGTCCTACTCCATTAACAAACACAAGATGGATATAAATTAAACTATTGATAGGTGAATAGGGAATGAAAATGCTTGATATAGGATTGTCAAACCCTTTCTAAATAAAGGGTTCAAAAAGGTAGTCATCAAACAAAGTTAATGCTACGAACTAACTGATTATGCTGTAGCATATACTACCACTTATTCTAATCGATTTTCATAAAAACAAGGTCAAGGGTGGAGTTTTTCCAAACCAGCCAAAAGAGTTGTCACATTCAATAAGTTATGAGGGATTACTTGGAATAATATAATTGATTTGATGAAGAATAAGAACAGCAAACTTAATCATTATTCAATATTTCAGAAAATCAGAGACACACAAATAGATGTTCAATAAATTTCATTTCAGTTCCATGTTAAACATTAAAACTTTACAAGAAAGCAAGAAAATAGGGAAAAGCTTTGAAAGAAAGGGTGAAGAAAATGGGGAAAAGCTCATTCAACCAGTCGCAACACCAGCTCTTTGATCTAATAGCAACCAATAACAACCTCACACCAGTAGGTCCTTGTAATATTCATCATCCTCGACAATACTCATTAGTCATTAGCCCTAACAACAGCAACAACAATAATTATGGGTTAAGCGTAGTGGTTGAATGCTTTTCTTTTCACTCTTGTGATAGGGGTTCGATTCTCATCTCTACAAAAAAAATTAATTCCTCCTTTCCCCTCTTGTTTTTTGGGGATTCTCCTTATTCTCAAATCCAAAAAGATTTTTTAGCACAAAAAATGTCCAACTCAAAAACTCTAAAAATCATTGTGAATCACAAAAGTAAACAACTTGACCTAACACAAAACAAGATTAATTGTCTCCAATAATATTCAAATAAGACTCTGATATTTGAAAACATTAATAATCCTTAAAAGTTGAATGCATTAGGAGTAAAACTTATAAACAGTAATCACAAAAACAGGAAGTTGCACTTAAACCACATTCTGATATTCTCATACTAATGTCCTTCTGATTGATGCTTCATTGTGCAAGGATTATGAAAATATGAGAAAATGATACATGTAGTTTGAACATAAATGAAAACAAGTGTATGCATACCTATATTTAGTTGAGAGTGAAGTTGCAGCAATTAGTTTCCTGTAAATTTGTAGAAAATGAAAACACAAATTAAATTAACAAAGCACAAGTATATGTTTCTGTAATTAGGTAAATTTGAAAGAACTATTTTGAGTTATTTGTATACCTTTTTAAGTGCAAGAGCTTATGTATGGTTGTAGGATAAAATATATGTGAAGACTTGGATATTATACATAGTTGAAGTGGTTGAAATCCAGTAACAGCAACTCAGTAAGTCAAAAGTTGTTTGTCAGAACTCAAAATCATGTGCAAGCAACTGTTTTGATTCTTTGCAGCTGTGTATCTAGTTACTTGCAAGGTATTGATTTTATGGAAGATACAAAGCAAAAAATTGTGCAAGAAACACTGTGGACTGTACTTTCTTTTAAAACTACAAGCAAATTCAAACTAAATTACACACTTTACATAAAATATGCAACTGCTTTTTATAAAATTGTCCAAAACAATTAGCATTCAAAGTTAACAAAAATAATGTCACATATATGAACAATAATCAATCAAAAAGTAGCTCTTCTCAATTATCCTTAAGAAAATGATTCTCTCTGTGCTATTGTTCTATATTAAATAAACATCCTTGTTCTTCAATAAACACACTTTTTAGTTTTTCAGCATCTCTGCTTTCTCTAGTAATTCTTTTTCCTGTAATTTGATTTCTCCCACGGCCATAACCCTTGGTCCAAATTAAAGAAATTTGTGCCATACATGAAGTATAATGGAGTGATTAGTTTGGTTGATAGTTGACAATGCAAATGCTTATAAAATATTGAATGATGTATAATGGAGTGATTAGTTTGGTTGATAGTTTACAAATTTGTGTCGTACATGAATGCAGCAGCCAAGCTCATGTGCAATAACCTAAATCTAATAGTAAGATACATGTGCAGCTTCAAGAAGGAAACATGCCTCAATTACATATGTGTGCAGCATTGAAGTGTATCATTATGTGCAGCATTCTGTTTAAGCTACAAGAAGGATTTGCTTGGATTAAGATCTGTGTGCCTTCCTATCTCAGTACATATAGCTTGGTTATATCAAAGGTAGTTAGTTATAAGTAACACAAAAGTTGTTATAAAGATTCTTGTTTTTGGTTCTGTTTTTGTTTTTCATTTGTATTGTGAACGTTGTGGATCATTGCGGTTACCATGGTACTATGCATACTTTACCTTTGACGACCCGAATAAGATGGACAACATTTTAGGTCGAAGATTGCCTTGGGACTAGCTCTCCCATGTGTATTCCTCTATATTTTGGTAACACTCTGGCAACCCAAACAGGACCGATAATGATAGGTGCAAGTATTTGCACTTATTTATATCCTTTTATACTCCTTAGTAATGGTCGCTGTTTGTAATTTCATGCTTATTCTAAAGAGAATCTTTTGCTTATATATTGCTTTTTTACAAAATATTTCCAAGTTTACAGGGATTAGAAAAAATATTTTCCACACTACTGTCCACGTGGCATTGATGTTTTTTTTTAAACTGCTCCACACAATCGCCACTTGTAATAGCGATTTGATGCAAAGTATAAATTGCCACTTAAAATATTTTATGAGAGTTTTAATTTTTTTTAAAAAAATAAGGGAACTGCCACTTCAAGTGGCGGTTTGGTCTGAGAATAAGTTTAGATCGCATAAGTTTTTCGCCAGTCTCTGATAATCAGCCAATTTCTCTTTCTTCCAAAAATTATAATTGCGACAATCCAAAACTTTAATTTCAATCCTTGATTTCTACTACTTTGTTTTGATTTTGAGTACTTAGTGAATTCATCATTGGAGGACGATTTTGAGTTTCCTACCAACTCAAGAGTTGTTGAAGAAGATATGGATATGGAAATGGAGAATGATGATGATGTGGTTGATGAAATTCCGGTGTTGAAGGTTGGTGAAGAGAAGGAGATCGCTAAGACTAGAATGAAGAAGAAGCTTATTGTTGAAGGTGAAGGTTGGGAGAAGCCTTCTATTGGCGATGAAGTTGAAGTTTATTACGTGGGAATAATGTTGGATGAAGGTATTAAGACAATGAAGAAAGGAGAGAAGGCACTCTTTACTATACCTTCTGATATGGCCTATGGAGAATCCGGTTCCCCACCCACTACCCGTCCAAAAGCAACCTTGCAGTTTGAGGTTGAATTGCTTTTTTGGACTTGTAATAAGTTAAATGCAATGGGTCGGATTCGGCTCGGATTATACATACTCCGACTTTGCTCCGGATAATAGTCGGACTTTTGTTTTCAGTCCAACTCCACTCGGACTCGGATTATGCATACTCCAAGTTTGCCCCGACTCGGACTCTCGGATCTCCAACGGAGTCGGATGCAGAGTCGGATTATTATCAAACAGTATCGTTGTGATACTGTACTAATGATTTTAAAGCATACAAAATCAACAAAATATATTTTTCATATACAATTTAACAAATAAATATGTACCTTAATTTGAATTCAATTTTAACAACAGAATAATCATACTACTAAAATTTAACAAAGTTTTCTCGTATTTTAATTTTGGCGTATTTTATTTCTCTTGATTTCATTTGTCTTATCTTGATTCATTAATCTTAATAAAAATACCAATTACTTTTTCAAAATCGAAAATTACAATTAGTATAAGAAAGAGCTTGAAATAGTCACATCTAGAGTTTTAATGGAAACATAATTTTAGTGTAAAAGCCAAATTCAAAGTCGGATGTCCTTCAGGGTCGGAGTCGGGTCGGAGTCTCGGATTTTTAATAAGGTCCACCTCCGGTCCGTCTCTAACTCGGACTCGGAGCGTAAAGTCGGAGTCGGAGTCGGATGTCTTATTCCTCGGACTCGAATCGGATTATTTTCCTCGGATCGAGTCGGATTAGGGTCGGATTCGGACTGAATTGCCATCCCTATTTTTAGCCGTCCATATGAACAAATGTCATTATCATTCATCCTCAAAAAAAAAATGTCATTATCACTCACAAATCAACTACAATAATTCCAAGTTTCCAGATCCTTAACTTTTAAGTTTTAATTATGCTATCGGATTTCAACATCATCAATGGTCAATCTTAAATCCCCTTCATTTATGGCCTTTAATTATGAATAAAATACTCAAATTGGCCCAAGTATATGAAAAGTTATGGAATTTCAACTCCCAAAAGCTAGTTTTTTATAAGAATGCTTTAACCTTTATTGATCACCAACTGTTCGATGAAATTCCTCTGTGAGATATAAGTGTGCCCATTTCTGGAATCTTTTTAAATTGACCGTAACTTTATTTGGGTTGTATCTAAAGTTATGGGTTAAAGAGAAATTCCGAACTTTAGGTGAAAAGATGTAAAGTCATCCTTATTAACATCCAGAAAGAGTTTCTAACTGAAATGGTCGAAAATTACGGGGAGTCTAGAGCATTTGAGTTATTATGTTATGTTGACAGCGGACAAGTTTTCTGATTTAAAAAGTAGAATA
This sequence comes from Amaranthus cruentus, assembly GCA_019425755.1. Taxonomy (NCBI): domain Eukaryota; kingdom Viridiplantae; phylum Streptophyta; class Magnoliopsida; order Caryophyllales; family Amaranthaceae; genus Amaranthus; species Amaranthus cruentus. Next base: position 15,725,778 of record CM033461.1, read on the forward strand.
ATTTGTATTGCATTATAATTGAATTCTTAGGGTGGGCCAACCTGTGCCTACTGGTAAATCTGCCACATACTATATATAGAAGTACTTTTCAATATATTAAGGGGCATATGATTGTATGAATAGAATGAAAATAGGCAAGAGTTCATCAGATCATATCTAGTTGAAGAGCACATTTCTGGGTTAGTCTCTTTATCTCTGCTCCAGATTTGTTTCGATTTTCAATTATTATTTACTGTTTTCTGTTGCAAATGTTATTTACTCTCTGTCCTGTTTAATTTGATGTAAAGAGAAAGTCAGAGTGTTTTTCTTAAGAAAAAAAAATGTGTGATGGTAATAAATGAAGAGATAATTAAAATTGTGTAGATGAAATTAAAAGACAGTTAAAATTATGAATGAGATTAATATGAAGTGGTGGAGCATTGTCTAAAAATAAAAATAATGCAAATTAAGTGTGACCGATCAAAATGCAAATGATGCAAAACCTTTATGCTAATAGTATAAAAAAGACATCTCAAAGCACAAAGTGTTCACGACAGAGCAAGGGTATGAGAAAGGCTAGTACGTACCACAAATTTGTAATAGAATCAATTTTTAAGTGAAGTGGAAGTTGAGAGCTTTTGTTCTTATTACCTTAATTATCTTATGTTCATCAAATGTGCAAGTTGAGAACTTGTAAGCAGGGCCGGCCCTATAAGGGGGCAAGAGGGATTGATAAAACGACGCATTAATGGTTATACAAATTCTAAAATGGGATCTTCAATACTTCGTTGTTTAAAAATAAGCAACTTGAGTGAGTTTGGTTTTCCAGGATCTGTCCACCCCAACTTATATTCTATTCTAACAAATTTAGTTCACTTTGCTTTTATCAAGTTCCTTTGACTTCACATTCTGTAAGTTTTCCCAATTACCTCAACTCTCACATTCTCAGAACTTAATAAGTCCTATTAAGTTCCATTCGCTTTTGTCAGTTTTACTAAGTTCTGCTCAGTTCAATTCTTCTAAGTCTATATCAGCTCTAATTGGCTGAGAAGAACAAGTCCTTAGTGCTAGGCTACTAGCAAGAATGGCTGATGGCTATAGATTCTTTGTTCTCCGTGTTATTTAGACTTAAGCAAGTACATATTTCAAGTGCCTTTTGATGTCAAAAGAAATTTACAACCATTTAATCAGTTTGAATTCAGTTGTTGTTACTTGTCACATAATCCTTAGCTCCATCATCAAGGACATGGCATATATCTATCATAGTCGTATAATCATATGTATCCCCTACGGCCCTACCCATCACTTGGTTAAAGGGGTTTGTGTAATATCCATTGTATTTGGTACAGTATTAGGAGGTAACACATTTTTCCTAACATCGTAGAAGAGTATATGGGACTTTTACTTGGAGTTGAATTTGTTCACTAATTTATTTTATAAGCTTTTTTATCCATTCTTTGTTCCCTTGTAACTTTGTATCTTTTCTTATGATTTTGCTTACAGGATTACTTGTTGAATTTCCATCGGTTCATTAGCAACGCCAATTTCACTGTTATCGATTAAATTAGTATGGGTTATATGCATGTAGGTTTCATCCTATTCTCTTTTAACCTTCTTATTGTCTCGAATATTGCTACCTCGGTTCCTCCCTTACACATTGAGGGTGTTTGGCAAATGATTGTTGGTTGTTGGTTGTTGGTTGTTGGTTATTGGGTGTTGGCTTTTTAAATTGGCTTGTTTGACCAGTTGGATGTGTTGGCTTTTTTGTTGGCTTTTAAGCTAGATGAATAAGCTAGATCTTTAAGAAGATATTTGGTAATATTATGTATTACAAAAAAAGTGGGCCTGCAAAACCACAGCAAATGAAAAAGCCATTTAACAAATAAGTTTTTTGGCTTTTTGACTAACCAAAAAACCAAAAGTCAAAAGCCATAAAAAGCCAGCCCAAAATCCATTTACCAAAAAATTTGGCCATTTGTCTTTGAGTGGATGAATGAGGCTTTTTGTTTACCACATTATGGACTAATCTTTGTCTTTTTTATTTTTCCACATTGTAGGGCTCTGATGAAAATGTTCAGCCGACAGATGTTGGTATAAACCTTTTTTATATAACTTAATTTTTGGAATATAAGAAGGCTGCAATCCGCATTGCATGAGTTAATAGGCTTCCTGCAGAATTTTATATCTTGTGATTAGAGTAATAATCGAAACTGATCTTGAACACCCAAGATCAATGGTAGAGTGCCTTGAATAGAAAATATGAAATTGAAATGACAATTGAGAATGTTAAGTGCAAGAACGTGAAACAAGATTTACCAAGGTTCACTGTTAGGATTTATTGGGGGAAAGTATAGAAAAACTATGAACTAAACTAGAAGAGAGATAATGTGAGAAAGATATCTACTACTTGAAAATGAGTATAAAGCACCCTATCTATAGGGGAAGAAAGATGTCAATTAATAATTGCAACTATTAGTCACAACCTTTGGCCTTTCATTTACGCTTAACTCCTAACTATTCATTTAATCTAATTAATCTAGTCTAAATAATGATTCATGTACTCTAATTAATCTGCACTTAATGATAAACTTATTAAATGTGGGAGAGTAAAAGTCTCATTTACTAACACTCCTCCTTGAGACTTTTGGTCTTCATTCCAAGTAAATCTTTGAGTTTCTTAAATCTACCCTTTTGAAAGTGATTGAGTGAAAATGTATGCTAACTGATTTCTCCATTAATCTCGTCTAGCTTGGCTTCGCAATTACTCTAAGCTTCTCTGACAAAATGATACTTGAACTTGATATGCTTTGTCATTCAGTGAAATATAGGACTCTTAGAAATTGCTAGTGCAGAATCACTATCACAATGAATGACGGTAGCTCGTCCTTGAGCTCCTCCAATATTAGACATAATCTTCCTAAGCCATATTGCTGGATTTCCAGCTTCACAAGATGCAATGTATTCTGCTTATCATCAAGAGACCCGAACCATTCTTTCTACGTGAAACCAACTACTCTTGGACTACTAGTCATGGCTTCAAACTGAAAACCATAGCCTAATGTACCCTTCACATATCTTAAGAGTCCCTTTGTTGCTCCTAGTTGAAGTTGGCTACTCCTAGGTGAACTTGGCTGCTCCTAGGTGAAGTTGGCTTGGACTTTGCATGAATCTTGACAAGTAACTTGCTGCAAACATCATCGGGCCTTGTTATAGTAAGATAAAGTAAGCTACCTATCTTCTGAAGATTCTCTAATCTACTTTCTCTTGTCCATCATCCTTGCAGAACTTGTCATTTGCTTGAAGTGGAGTTGTGACAGACTTACATTTCTCTAACATGAACTTCTTCTGTAAGACTTCTGCGTATTTCTTCTGGCAAATGAAGATTTCTTCCGAACTTTGATGAACTTCGATTCCTAGAAAATAATTAAGAAATTCAAGATCTGTCATTTCAAATGCTAGCATCATTTTCTTCTTGAAATCAGAAATCAATTCCTTGTTGTTGCCTGTGATAATTTGATCATGCACATATAAGGAAAGAATTAGTAATTAGTATATCTCCATTCTTGTGTTTCTTCATGTATAGGGTATGCTCATTAAGACTTTTCTCAAACCCTTTTTGAGTGAAGTAATATTCAATTTGAAAATAATGCTTTCTTTAGCTTCAATACTTTGTCACTTTCCCCTTTTTCTTCAAATCCTTGGGGTTGTTGAACATAGAGCTAAGATTGCTCAGATTGTGTCATGCCTTGAGACAGGTGCAAATGTCTTATTGTAATCTATGCCGAACTGTTGAGAATAGCCTTTGACTACAAGTCTTGCTTTATACTTTGAAACAGAACCATCTGGATTTTAGTCTTGATCTTATAGATCCACTTAACTTCAATGGCTTTCATATGCGGTTGCTTCTCAACTAGCTCATACGTCTCATTCTTCTCAATCATTCGAATCTTTTATTCCATGGCAGCTTTCCTTTGGATATTGAACTGCTTCATGAAAATATGTGGGTTCATTGATTAATATAGGGCATGACTCTTCTATCTCATCACACTCATAGCCAATATGTTTTATCTGCTTTGGCTTTATGAGCACGATGGGATGCATAAGACCAATTCAACATGAATTTCTTATCTTTCATAGATATACTTGTTGTTTCTATCCGAGATGGATCTAAAATTCTACAAGTATTACCTTCAAATTGAAGAATGTACCCGTTTCTCATCAATTACGGTACACTGATTAAATTCTTGCTCAAGTTCTGTACATGCAAGACTTCCTTGATGTGTTTTACTCCTTTCCAAGTCTCCATTGCAATGGTACCTTTTCCACTTGATTTAACTTCTGCCATATTCCCTAATCCGATGGGATTCTTTACTAATGTATCAAGTTGGATAAAGTCAGATGAATCTTTGGCCATGTGTTATTGCATCTACTATCGATCAACCATACATTGGATTGTTGGCTATATTCTGCACACTGAGCAAATGACCTATTTTATCTGAAACTTGTGCTTGTGCTTGATTATGTTTCCTTTTGTAATTTTTCTCTACATGGCCACACCACTTGCAATGGTCGCACTGAGGCTTGCCTTTCTATCTACCATCTCTCTCTATGTGATTGGTTCTTTTGCAAATTCCTCTTGGAGGAAACTTGTCTTTCTTCTCTGCTACATTTTCTCCTTTAGTAAAACTAGACTTGAAAGTGCTTTCGACTTTCTACTTCTTGTCATTCTTGTTTCTGTGACTTGTTTAAAATGCTTCTTCCATACTTGTCTTTTATCTTATATTTGCTCCTTTTTCTTGAGCTTTCATCATGCCTACCACCTCGCTCTAATACTGTTAGAGTTGCTAAGTCCTTTGTACTTTCTATCTCACCGGTTGCACTATCACATGCTTCTGTCACCGTACTAAGAAAAGAATCTTATTGACAATATCTTCTTCTTTTATCTCATCTCCATACATCTTCATTTGATTAACTACATCTATGACTCTTGTGTAGTAATCATTGATGCTTTCTTTAAAAACCATACTCAAATTTTCAAAATCACTTTTCAACTTCTGGAGTCTAATGGTCTTGATCTTTCCACTTCCTTGTAACTCTTTCAACAAATTATCCTATGCTTCTTTGGATGAAGAGGCCGTAACTATTCTTGGAAGATTGGTATCCATCTCAGCGTTTTGAAGAATATGCAAAGCACACTGGTCTTTGATGATGTCCTCCTTGGACGGAGTTGCATGTCTTGGCGGTGTTCCACCAGCAACTTGAGAAAATGTGGCTTCGGCCTTAGGACCGTTTTCTACTACTTCCCATGGATCTTTGGCTCTTAAATTGGTCTTCCATTTTACACTCCAAAAATCATAATATTCGACATTGAACTTAGGAATTATATTCTGGTTGAAGGTTTGACTTGTAGAAGACGAAGAAGCCATGTGTTTGTAGCATTTTCACCCATTTTGGGCTGCCTCCTTCCAAAGTCCTAGATTGCTTTTATTGATTGATGAATAACAATAACTCAACAAAAATGGAGAAATACAAAAGTGTTAAGATCTCTCTATTCCATACAGTTTTTGAGTATTTAGGTGTATTTCTAATGATTAACCCCATCAAATTCCATCGTAACAAACCTGTAAAAAAAATAACTAGGCACGAACTAGGCACGTGCTCGTCCCATGTGCTCAATCGAGAACTCAAGTCAGAACCTCGCAGAAACATCAGGTCCAAATCCGCTCGTTCGAGCAGATATGCTCATTTGAGCAGGCGACCTATCCAATCTTACTGCATTGTTCTAATCCTTTTGCTTGTTCGACCAACTTCCATGCTCCTCCTTGCGAACCTTCTTCCAGCCTTAATCTATCTTTATTAGAGCCTATGACACATTCGCAGTCAAAGCACGACTAAAGACATTTTATATAACACTATATAACAATATCAATCAATATGGCAATTGAAATTTTCCTTTTTTGTTCTGGACAAGTCTACTTGAGTGATCGCAGATTTTTTAGGTTCAATCACCCTTGGTTCTAAATTCAATTCATCAGTTTTTTCACTTTATAAAAAATCTCGTTTTTCAAAATTAATAGGGGTTGGTTGTGATTGCATCCATTTGGAAGAATAGCTCATCAGTTCATGATCTAGATTGCAGAATAAATACTGATAACTTGCTAAGATGTGGCAAGCGTGAAATTTTTCAGTTGTCGATTTGAAGGTACAATACTGAGGGAAGGTGCTGTAAAATTTGATGGCAGTTAAACGTATATTACCTATTGTCAATATTTAACTTCAGTATTTTTCATAACCTTTATAACCATTTGATTTTAGTCATTTGCTTTAGTTAATATGTACAATAATGTCCATTCTTAAGTTCAATCTCTTTGTTCTGAGCCCATTCATGTTGGATCATTTTGTAGGTGCAGCAATTAGAAAAGGAAGAGAAATCATTCTTCAGGTACAACACATAAGTTCCATGCTGTATTACAAGAAAAAAAATATTTTCTGCCTTTCATCTAATCAATGTATTTTTCCTCCGCTATGCTTTTATATTATTAGAAGTAACTCGTTGAAGGTCATATATTGGATTGAGGGAAAGTTTTAAAATTTATTTTACTTTATGGATTAGTTGCCAAAGACAGTTATTTGTGAAATACATTCCCCGACTTAAGTTACACTCTTATATAAATACTCAAAAGAGCATTTGAATGATAAAATCACTCACCGAAAAAAAGTTAGTAAAGAATCCTCTAAAAAGGATATTGTTAGTTGTTTTAATTACAAGTTTGTTTTGGTGAGTGGAGAGTTGGTTAGAGAAGAGTTTGTTATTTTTTGCATAAAAATATATCCTCATACTTTTGATGATATGAAGAAGGGGAGTAGGGAATGAAGGAAGGAGGCTTGTATTGAGAAAATAGTGTGTTACACTCTGGTAGCCTGAGTATGCTTGAAATACTCATCGATCATCATACTACATAAAACAATACTGTCATTTTAATGCTTTTACATTACATTTCTTCTATGTTTTTACTACAAAACCACCCTCACCTCTTACAAACACAATCCAGTCCTTACCCTATAACTGAACTGCACAGATCGTTCGTTACATATGCACTCGCCAGAACTTTGTTCATACTCTGATTAAAAGCTTAGAAACTTATAGATGTTAACCATCATTAGGCATGCCATTCTTCTTTCTGATTTTTGAGATGCTTACAGGCTTTCAATTGGGAATCTCACAAACATGATTGGTGGGCGAACTTAGAAAGAAAGATATATGATATCTCCAAATCTGGGTTCACGTCTGTGTGGCTGCCTCCTCCATCTCAATCTTTGTCTCCTGAAGGTAAATGGATATGAAGTTCCCTCATGGCCTGTTTGGATATTTGGAATTCATTTGCAATTTTGAATTTGAGCAAAATCACATGTTTCCTTGCTCTAGAATTTGCAATTTATGTATTGAAAATATAGAATTTATTTTTGGGATTTGAATTGAAATATATGAATCCAAACACTACCTCATAGAATTTGGAAGGTTCCAATGTACTTAGATTGAGGTTATATCATATGGATAGATCCTCAAAGATTCATTGATTTGTAGGTTATCTGCCACAGAATCTATATGCCCTTGATTCTGCGTATGGTTCTGAACACCTACTGAAAGCTTTACTTCAGAAAATGAGGCAGCACAGAGTCAGACCCATGGCTGATATAGTAGTCAACCATCGTGTTGGGACTACCACGGGCCATGGAGGAATATACAACCGCTTTGATGGTATTGCATTGCCATGGGACGAACATGCTATCACATCTTGTACTGGTGGATTGGTAAGTCATATAGTCAATCACTATATATGTCCAAAGTTGATCACTGTTTCTTTATCAGTTTTACAAAATAGCTGTGCTTTAACATCTCTGTTTTGCTTATTCTTAAAACAATGCTTTTACTCATCCACTACAAACAATTTAATTCTATCTCATGCATGTTTACTTCAAGAATTATAATGGGATGTAGTAGTTACATATCGATTTGTGGAACTGTAACTGTACATGTGGGGCAAAGTTGTGGTAAAATGAAATCTAACCTGTAATTTCAAATTGCTAGAGATAAAAATGTAATATGAGTTAAAGAATCTTCTCTACGAACATGCATTAGTCAATGAAATGTAAGTGAAAATGTGTCAAGATTTATTAATTTTTATGTTTTCCAACTGGTTTACTCAAAGTGGAAGAAGACACCATCAAACATACAACAACGTTCCATCACCCCAGCATAGGAAGGGATCGACAGGTTGAATGTATGCAACCTTAGCTATCCTTGTAAATTTTGAGAAGTGTACATAATTTATAGTCATTTTATTATAGTCCAGTATAAATTGACCAAAGGACCATAAAACTTTGACTCCATTCAGAATGGACTTATTGTCTAATTATTGATGGCCATACATTATACTTTCTTTTGGTAAATTTGATATGCTGATTGCCAGTTGCTTATATGATGCTTTTACTTCTTTTTACTGTTTCAGGGCAATCAGAGTACTGGTGATAACTTTAATGGTGTGCCAAATGTTGACCATACTCAATCATTTGTTCGAAAAGATATTACAGAATGGCTGAGGTGGCTGAGGAACAAGGTGGGCTTTCAAGATTTTCGGTTTGACTTTGCGAGAGGGTAACGTATTATGTTGAAACTGTAAATATTTGTTGATCTGATTTTAGTTTTGGTGCATGACATGAACTGAATTTTCTTTTCTTTTCTTTTCTTTTCTTGGATAGGTATGCTGCAAAATACGTAAAGGAATACATTGAAGGTGCAAAACCAGTATTTTGTGTTGGCGAATATTGGGATTCTTGTAGTTACCAAAATGGCCGTCTGGCCTACAATCAAGGTATGCATATGTCGAATCTCAACTCAAATTTCACGTGTACGTATAGCAAAATGTTTGGCATTGTAACTATCCTTAGTATACAACAAGAACCTTGATTTTTCTTTTGTACTTGGAATATTATGTGGGCTGTATAAGGAACCTAGAATTTGAATTTGATTTCAAACATATTTGAATTTGATTATTTTATATAATCTTGAGTTTCTTCTACCTGATATCCTGAATCATCTTTGTTTTTGGATATAACATCTTGGAATTTGATATAGAAGTATTGCAGGCGCTGACCTGTTTGGTTGACACATACATTTTACAGCAAAATCTGCTGATGTCATTTCAATATGAAGTAGTTAATTATACTGGTAAATGGTTAATATTCATACCATATTGCATGATAAGTAGACAAAGATTTGGTTGGCAGATGATTTTCCATTGGATTTAACTTCTCAAAACAAGGTGTAAGAGTGGACGCTTAAAAGTTATGAGCAATGCTTGTCATTGTTCTGTATTCTATTTTGACAAATGCATTTACCATCTATTTCTTAAGGGAGGACAAAATTCTGTGTAAAGCTTTGTGCACCTTGAATTTAGTAGAGAATTTGCTGATCGTCGAGGACTATCTAAAATTTTTTTCTTGTTACGGGGAGCGCATACATGGCCATGCATGCTCCAAACTCTATTTCGACCTTTTTTTAAGGGATTTTAATTTCTAAGGGCGACATGGGTATTTTCTGTACTAAAAAAATTTTGAATCTTTAATAATTTGAAGCCTAATGAACCTTTTAGTGCTAGTATAATTTATGAAATTCATGTTAATGCTAAGGAAAACTTATCACATACGAACTTGTGCTCTTGGGTTGTCAACTAGATATTCTGGTACGAGTTATGATGATAAGTGGTGAGCTTCATGTACAATTTTCGAAATGAGGATGTTTTATCGTCTGCAGACAGTCATAGACAACGGATTATCAACTGGATCGATGCTACAGGGCAACTTGCAAGTGCATTTGACTTTACAACCAAAGGAATCTTGCAGGTATATTGCAAAGTTACTGCTATGTTTCCTGAATGCTGATGATATAGGCATATCTCTTTCTGATTGAAAAAATCTTAATCAAAAACTGCTTCTTCCTTATAGTGTTTAGTTTCATTGTTAGCGGTTGAAATCACTCTTCCATTACGAAACAATTAGCTGTATATAGTTTCTTGTTATTCTACAATTTTGTAAGAAAAAGAAGAAAAAGAAAGTGTTTATTTCTTGTTACCTTGAATTCCAGGAAGCTGTTAAGGGAGAATACTGGCGTCTTCGAGATGCCCAGGGGAAGCCACCTGGTGTAATGGGATGGTGGCCTTCAAGGGCTGTTACATTTCTTGATAATCATGACACTGGCTCTACACAGGTAATCCGTCACTCTAGATTGATGCTATGATAAGTTAACTGTTTACGCGTAAAAAGTAAATCATGCTTCTTGTTCATGACCTTTTGGAATGTTTTTTGGAGAACCGTGGATAGAATAATATGTCAAGAACTTGGATTCTTCATGACCAAATCCAATTTATTAGCTTCCTTTGTGTTAATTGTGTCGAGGTTTATGAATGAAATACTAGTTCACGTTAAAAGTAAATAGCTTATTGTCGAAATCCTTCGTGTTCGTAAAACATTTTTGACACTTAATATATGTAATATTTGTACCCAACAAACATGCTAATTACATTACAAATTTCTTACTGCAGTCTCACTGGCCATTCCCTGGAAATCACATTATGGAGGTATCAACTCACTTTAATCTGTTACTAATCCCACAAATACTTTGTGACCGTTAAACTACTGCGAATCGACGTCCAAGTGAGTTCTATACTGAATTTTTCGAGCACATGTTGATACATATTGAATACGTTGCAGGGCTATGCATATATCCTTACACATCCGGGAATACCAACCGTTTTCTATGACCATTTCTATGACTGGGGTACCTCCATCCATGACCAAATAGCGAAGCTGGTACGATGCTAGCTTTTAATCTACTTTACACGCAGTGCGCATATCATATTCGAGTAATATGTCAACTAATGTATTCGTTCACGTTCTGTATCTACTTTTCCAGATCGATCTGAGGAAGAAACACAATATTCATAGTAGATCGTCTATTAGAATAATTGAAGCTCAAACAAATCTGTACTCCGCAATCATAGGAGATAAGGTAATTATGAAGATTGGAGACGGTTCATGGTGCCCTGCTGGACAGGAATGGAAGCTGGCAACTTGCGGCCATAGATACGCTGTGTGGATTAAGGAATAAGATTGAGGAGAACTAACCTGAAAAGCTCAAATCTGAATTATTGGACTATCTTCTTATACATCCCAGTATCCCACCTTTGTTATATAATAAAACTATTTTCACTTTAGGAGATGTGGAATCTTTTCATAATCTTTTAACCGAATATATATATATATATATATATATATATATATATATATATATATATGAAAATGCATGTTTAGATGTACAAACACCTTTGTTTTCTAAAGCAGTAAGTATATAGAAGGATCTACAAAAAACCATTAAAGTAATAAAAATTGATAAAATTTAGGAAAATTCCACGTGGTAATCTTGAGGTTTTGGTTTTCTACGTGGTAACCAAAAATTTTAAAAAATCCACGCGGTAACCCTGAGGTTTACTAAATTGTTCCACCGTGACCTTTTTGTACATAAAATGTTAGTAAAACATTAGTAAACGTTAATTTCGAAATTTTAAAGCTGTTGTACGTCTATTTATGTGATTCACCATTGCAAATATCATCATTTCCCCCAAAATACAAACTTTAACTCTACCATATTTGGATTTGAAGGAAAAATATGATTTCGATAAAAGATGGTAAAGTTGTGGTTTATGTTTTGGGGAAAAAGGTTGAAATTGATGGCAATTGAAATGCCGAATCGCATAAATAGGCGTACAACCGCCTTAAAGATTCGAAATTAACGTTTGCTAACGTTTTTTATGTGCACAAAGGTCACGGTGAAACTATTACGTAAACTCTAGGGTTATCGCGTGGATCTTTTTGAAAGTTTTGGTTACCACGTGGAAAACCCAAAACCTCAGGGTTACCATGTGGAATTTCCCTAAAATTTATTTTCAGAGTACGCAATTCTTTTCATTATGGGGTGCATGTGTTTTTAATGTTTTAGTTTTTGTAAATAAAAAAAACACACAAACTTGCGTAAGACGGTCTTAGAATAAGACGAGTGTTGGGTCGGCCCAATTGCAAGCACGTGTACTACACACGCGCGTCTTGCCTCCAGATTTTCATTTTTTTGGTTTTTTTTATTTTCTGGACAATTTTCAATTTGGATCTTAAAGGTATGAATTTTAACCTTAATTATTTCAATTTCAACCTAAAGTAATACTTAAACATATCAATTAAAGTAAAAATTTCAATTTAAACTTATATTTGATCAATTGTGGCGTATAACGGATCAATTTCTACCTAAATATGATTTTGTTTACAATTTGAGAACTAAGTTAATAAAATATTATTATCTTAGCTTTTTATGGATGAATTTTAACCAACAAATGAATAGTGAATAACACAATCAATAATATCAGTTTACATATAAAAAGCATAAATATCAAAAACTAAAAAAAATAGTAAAAAAAATTCAATACAAAAAACACAATGTAACTGCAAGTGTTAATCTTAACAATATCAATTATTATGCATCAATTATGACTTAATCTTTGTTTCTGTTATGATGTTAACTATATCAATTATAAACAAAATAAATGAACTACATAACAACATGCAATTTATTACTTATCACTGTCAATTATTACTAAACATGCATCAACTAGTGTAGAAACTCGTGCAATGCACGGTTTTTTTAGCATCGATATATAAATACATATGATATTAAAAAAGTCAAGGATGTTATGCAGTATAAACACTCAATTTTGACAATTATATGTATAAATAAACTCTGTAGTTTTATAAATTGTCACAAATATACTATGCAGTATATTAAATTTTCTAATTTACTCAAAATATAAGGATGATTGTTAACCAAAGATAAATAAACTTCAAAGATGTGTATTTTAAAGATGTAGTCTAAAAAATAACCTAGAGGTTTTGAAACACCTCCTTGTATACAACATTATCAGTGCGACTACACACTTTACCATCCTTATCACATATGATGATTTTAAGACCTTTTCTGCTAGTCACTCTAGAAACTGCAACGTAAAATTGGCCATGACTGAACACAGGTTTAGGTAGGAATAAACCAACTTGAGATAGTGACTTTCCTTGACTCTTATTGATCGTCATTGCAAAACATAAAGATACAGGAAATTGCCTTCTTTGAAGAGCAACTGGGATTTTAGAGATATTTGACGGTGTGAGTGTAATTCTTGGAATGAAAACCCTATTGCCAATGTTAGATCCAGATATAACAGTTGCTTGTATAACGCGATCGCCTAGATGATCAACCAATAAGCGTGTACCATTGCATAATCCTGATGAATGATCTAAACTTCTAAGCATCATTATTAGAGCCCCAACTTTCAACACTAATCTATGGTTTGGAACACCCGAAGCACGTATTAAATTGAGAAATTCAATAGAAAAGGCATCATTGTTGGTATCATAGTTGCTGTCAGCTCTGCTTATTGAATCCGAACTTAAGTACGTCCTCTCTTCTCCGGGAAAAAGAGACAATACATGTTCATTGACATTATCAACAATCTCATTTGTTGGTGCTAAAATCGCCCTTTCATGTATGAAGTATCAATTGAACCTTCACGAATTCCAGGATATATACAATCAACAATTGCAGCCATTGGATCAGATGCATCGCTTATTAGGAGGTCTTTAGGTATATCAATTACAGCCTCTCCATCATTAGGTCCTCCTAGCTTTCCATCCCCAACTTTTAGAATTCAATCCACAAATTCTCGGAGTTCATCAACATTGGCTAATCCTGGACGTAATCTCATGTTTTTGGTAAGCCGCAACACCTTGCAATCATTCCAAATCTTTGAAGAGTTTAGGGCAGCGAAGACAATATCTTGTCTTGTACCCTTTGGGATTACTGGCAATACTTGCCTAAAATCACCACCAAAGACAACAACTTTGCCTCCAAAGCTTAATTCAGATGGTTTACGATTGGGGCAACGAATGACATCACGTAAACTCCTATCCAAGCTTCAAAACAATGCTTGTGAGTCATTGGAGCCTCATCCCATATAATTAGCTTAGTTCTTTTAATGAGATCTGCCATTGGACTATTAGGTTCTATGCCTCTACACATTGAATCTTCATTAACAGTGATTGGAATTCCAAATCTTGAATGTGCAATTCTTCCCTTTGGAAGTAACAAAGATGCTATGCCACTCGAGGCAACAGGAAGGACAATTTCACCCTTTGCTCTAAACCACGCACATAAAATCCTCCACATAAATGTCTTACCGGTTCCACCCTGCCCATAAAGGAAATATACACCTCCCTCCCCTCTTTCAATCGCCCCATTAATTTCATTGTATATCATGGTCTGCTCTTCAGTCATCAATGGAATTAAACTTTGAAGTTCTACTTTCAATGATTCCTTATCATAATTAAGTTCTTCCATG
>CM033461.1:15740258-15918709 GCA_019425755.1 Amaranthus cruentus
TGAAGCTCACTAATGCGCTTTAATCTACCATCACGACCCTTGACTATTATGTCTTGCTTTTCTGCAATACTTCATTTGTCTCCAACGATTAAAGCTCGAACTTCAGATGTAGAAGGGAGATTATGAATTCTTCCATCAAGAGTACGTTTATGAATGAGCTTCAGCTGAATGTCAACGCTATCTACATGACGGATGTTATCACGTGCCATTCTCCATGTCTACACATACGGATTTGTAGAATCTAGTAGGTTTTTCAAATCCTCAACAATTGTATCGTCAAAGTCTTCTGGATTGCCCGAGCTAAAATCATGAACAAACATAATTAACTGTTATAAAATTATAATAATTAATTACAACATTTTATGATCCTTGTGATAAAAATAATTAATTTAAAATGATTTTACCTAACAACACTTTTTCTATTGGATATTTCGTTTTCAGTGTCAACAATGTATAATTGTTGAAATTTTGCTGCAGTTCCATCTGGAAGTAAGCTACCTATTCTATGACATGTTTGGCCTCGAACTCGGAATACATATGGCCCACGACCAATATTAAGAGTTTTATCAATTTGTCCACACATAGAAGTAAACGCAAACATCATTTTATACCCCCTTATGCGTTCCATAAAATGCTTGCTTCGTGAGTCATGATCATGCAAAAGAGATGAGAGTAATTGTGGAGGTTCTTGAACAATAGGAAGTGCAATTTTTCCCTTTCTACAACATAATTGAAAGGTGGGTGAGTTATTGTTTAGTCTTCTATCCACTCTTTCAAGGCTCCACATATTTGCACCACACTCTTCACAAAAAAAAGTTGGATCTCCAATATCCATATACCCTGCAATGAAGAACGTTTAAAAATTGTATATTTAAAGCACATATAAAGTAAGTAATTTATAGGGTTTATTAGATATTTATACTTTTAAGAAATTATATCATTTGAAGACTAACCATTATTGTCATTGTGTTCACTGACATCCATTGGAAATAAAATTTAGTTACACATTAATGTAAACACATCGCAAACTTTTAAATTTGAATCAATAAATATGTATAATTTGGCTTGTTGTTATACCTACTATATCATGTTCCATGCTTCCACCAGTCTCTGTTGCTTCGTTCAAATCTATATTGTTTATTCACACAATACTTATTTAATACAAAAAAATATATTTAAACATATTAACAAAATAATCTAATTAATTAAAGTAAATAAATTTACCTATGTCAACAAATGTATCATTATGCTGATCAAGTTCTCCTATATTTTCAGAAAAATTCCCAATAACAGATTGCTTTTGAGTAGTGTTCTTCCTTAGTCCATTTGTTGTCATTGAATCATCGGAAACAACATTCGAAAGGATGGATGGGCTACCATTGTCAACATATTGACTTTCCAATATTGTTTGACCTCTTGAAGTAATCATTCGACAATACACAACTAAAACAAATCATGAGTCATTATGTCATATAACCCTAATCATAATTCAAACATATCAACACATGAATTAATCTAACATGAAATACGAACCGTTTGTGATATCACTAAAGGGTGTCCGCGGTGTAACACTTGTAGTATAAAACAATTTAGTTGATGGATATGATGAGAAAAAATCAAAACAAATAGACTTACCAATTGAGAACCTATTCCCATGATAATGTTGATTTGGAAAATAATTCCAAGTCTACCTCAAAGGGAAACTTAATTCCCACAATACCGTCCACGTAGGACAGCTTGAAAATTTATCTTTTTTCCTTTTTTTTCACAAAAACGCTACTTAAAAAAGCGATTTTATGTCGACATTCAATTAAAAACGCTATGTGAAGTAGCGGTTTATCAATAAAAAATTTTTTACTAGTAAACCGCCATTTGATTTGGCGGTTTTGCCTGTGCATAAAACTGCTCCTACACGACATTTGCCATTTGCTTATTTAATTTGTTTCTTCTTCTACTGTCGACACTAAAGGAAAAAAAAAAAGAAGAAATTTTCACCCTTAATCACTCACATACTCATTTACTTACTTTGAATCATCTTCATTGTGTTATTATTTCTTGATTACTTCCTCATTGCATCATCAATTCAAGGTAAAACATTAACCCTTTTTTTTCAATTTTTCAATTTGATTTTATGATTATGATTGTTCTAATTTAAGCTTATATTACATTGGTTGATTGTAATGTTAAGTAATTTTCATGTTTTAAGCATTCAATTTACATATTTTAGTTGAATTATGTAATTTGTTTTGTGTGCACACAAGGTGTTTGGTGGAATGCTTCAATGACAAAATTCATCAATTTGTTTGGTTATGTTAATGTCTTTAGTATATATTTATGTTATTATTGTTATATTTGAATTGACCTTTGTTGTAAGTGTTCTTGTACTTGGATTTACTCAAATAAGTATATCCTGTTATGTTAATGTCTTTAGTGTATTGGGGTGAGGAAATTAGTTATAAGGATTCCAATGTGGTGTACAGGTGTAATGACGATCCCGGCCCCAGTTGATCCATCTATTCTCACGCTTCAAACGACCCATCGAAGCATAGGTGCGTGGGAAGGATCTACCACGCAGTTGGTTACTCGTCAGCACTACCAGGCGAGTACGAGGGATTGGGAGATGGATGACAGGTGTTAGAGTTAGTTGAGTTAGCGGGTTTCAGTTACATCCATAGGTTGTTAGGTGGGGGTTTGGAGCTCGATCGAGCTCTTATCACTGCGTTAGTGGAGAGGTGGAGACCAGAGACTCATACATTCCACGTTACAGTTGGCGAGGCAACAATTACTTTACAGGATGCCACAGTTATATTAGGACTGTCGATTGATGGAGAAGCAATCACCGGCAGTGGTGAGGGGCATTGGCCCGCATTAGTTCTTGAGTTATTGGGGATATTGCCTGAAAACCCTCAAGACCCAACGGAGACGAAAATCATCACTGGATCTTCGTTTAATTAGACTTTAGAGTCTATTTTATATATCTTGAACTTCTTGTATCATTTTGGATGATTGTAATATATATGCGCATTATTTTCATTAATGTTTACGAATCAAGCTGGTTTTTGGTTGATTATTAAGGAGTACATAGTGTTGAATTAGTTTAATGCAGGTTGGGCTATGTATTTAAGGGAGATGAAGAAACAAATGATTTGAAGCAAAGGCACAGGGTAAACCGCCACCTGAGATGGCGATTTACATTAACCAAAAAAAAAAAACTCTCCACACAAAACCGCCATGTGAGGTGGTGATTTGGCACCTAATAAAAAAAATTGGCTTCTTCTAAACCGCTGTTTCAAATGGCGTTTTAGGCTTTGAAGTAAATCGCTTTTTCAGTTGGCGATTTTGTCATGCAGATTTAAAAAAAAAAAGGAAACTACCACGTGGACAGTATATTGGGAATTAATTTTCCGAACCACGTAAAGTGGGAATTATTTTTGGAGAGAGCATTATTTAGGGAAAAGAGTCACAAATTGATTTTGATGTACTTGAACTCTTCAAGCGTTTATTTTTTATTATTTCCTTTCTAATAAATCTTGCCTTTTTAGAATTTTCCCTAGATTGCTCTATAGTTATGATAGAGTTTGGTAAAAATATAAAAAATTAATGTTAATATTAATTGGATTTTTTAAATAAATTTAAAGATAAATTTTCAAAAATAATCTAACCTCTATCCATATTTGGAGTTATAGTACTTGTATTCCTTTGTTTGCAAGGTCTTCCTCTACGACGTTTTGGTGGATTCAAATCTTCCATACTTAAAAACAGTATGATAATGTAGTTATTTTATTCCCTTAAAAACAAATATAAAACAATGATTAATTAGGTGTATAATTACATTAAAATATATGCAGGGCCGGTCCTGGGAAGGGGCAGGCTGGGCCTACGCCCAGGGCCCACCAAAATAATATACAAAAATGCCTTTGCAAAGAATCGAACTCAGGGCCCTTAGTGTAATGGATGAACACGAAGACCATCCCGACGCAGGGAAGTCACTGTGTTAAATTTCTTCTTTAGAAAGTATTATATTATACTTGCTTTCAAGATTTCTTTACCACATACTATCCAATACTACATCTGAAGAGATCATTCGAAATTAATTTGTAATTAATTAATAGTTCTAATTTTCTTTTTGGCTTAACTTTTTTAAGACTATTCACTAAATTTGCTATTTATCTTTTTTTTACTTTTTCTATTTAACTTTGCTATATTTATCAAGTAAAATGTCACTTTTTTCAAATACTACCTATTAATGAGTAATTTTATTGAAAATTGAAAATGAGAAAATAAATAGCGGATTAAATGAAAACACGAGGTCACTTTTGCACATGCCTATATTAATGTAAAATTAGACGTCTTTCATTATTTGTAGCTAGGTAGTATTTTACAAAGAAAATATATTGTTTTAGTGTTTTCTGAAAAAAAATTCTTGATAATTTTTTATAAAAGTATCTTTTTTTAGATAGTACTTTTAGATGAAAAAATGTTTGGGTAGTTTGTGAAAAAAAATGAATTTTAAAAGTAGTTTTTTTGAAATATTTTTTCTTTTTAATACTACTAAATTTTATAAACTTTTTTGTACTTTTTATAATTAGGGCCCATGAAATAAATTTCGCCCCGGGCCTCTAAAATCATAGGACCGGCCCTGAATATATGCCACCATACATGCTCTTTATTACCAATCGGTCTCACCTTGATGCGATATTTCAAATTACTATTTTATGTGACTATTTCAATAACTTTATTATGATTTTAATTAAATTGTTTAAATTTATTATTAATTTGACCATTTCAATATCAACATCAATTAAATTATTTCACAAACAAATTTCATAATATAATTTTATTATTATTTAAATTGTTGATATAAAGTTATATTATATATTAATAATATAAGAGCAAATTTAATAGGACGAATATCACAACAACCAATCGATTTAAAAAAATTAATTTTACACTAATTTAAAAAATTGCATGCCAGACATTTTTATAAAATGCGAATTTGGAAGTGTTATACAACAAAGTAATGTGACTTTGTTTTATCAAAAAAATAAATAAATAAAATAATGTAACTTTTTTTTTGAAAGGAAATAAAATAATATAACTTTGCAATTTGTTATTCTCTACAAAAATTTGTAAACCTCCCAATCTCACTATTGACATGCCTAACATACCTTTTTTTTTTGAAGAACACCTAACATACTTTAGTTTCCCATTAGAAAGCTCACTACTCAATGTGACAACTCAATAGAAGTGTAGTACACCCCATTATTGTTTGTACATTTTTATTTTAATTTATTGTCTAATTTATTACTCTATCTCTCATCTTTTTGTAATAAACATAAATACTCTCTTGGTTTTACTAACATTGTCTCATGATTTTTTTGAAATTATTTACTGTTTATTTAACGTTTGTATATTATTATTAATCTATATGTTAAAACATAGTCAAGTGAGATATTTTTTATTCATTTTAACGCAAGGATTATTAATATCAAAATTTTATAATTCTTAGTTATACACAATTAGAGATATTAAAGATTTAACAATTGTATTGTCAAAAGTGCATAAACCAAATGAGACAAAGTCAATAAAATTAAAAAAAAATGTCATTATAAAAAAAACAGAGCAAAATTTAATACGACGAATATCACAACCAAACGCTATTAAAAAATATAGAGTGCAGTATTTTAAAATTTTGCATGCAAGACATTTTTATTAAAACATCGTGCATTATACAACAATGTAATGTGACTTTTCAATTTGTTAATCTCTAAAAAAATCTTGTAATCATCTCATTTCATTACTCACATGCTTAACATACTTTGATTTTTATCTATAATCTCACCACTCAATGTGATGTGACAACCCATTAGAAATGTAGTACATACCATCTTTTTTGTACTTTTTTCTTTTAATTTTATTTTATAATTTATTACTCTCTCTCAATATGTTAATTACTCATTCTATTATCCACTTATTTTTATCTAACTCTCCAATTCAATTTTTCTTTCTACTAAATTTCACAATTAATATCATAACAAATAAATAAATAAATAATAGGACACTCACTACTCCTAATTTATTTTGTACTGCAACTCAATGCTACTACTCCAACTCAATGGTATAAGTAATTTCAAAACATAAAAAAAATAACTAATAGGACAATACATCTCAAAACAAAAAAACATATAACTATTAGAACATACTTCCTTCGTTCTGAAATACTTGCTACATTTTGGATATGAGCACTTATTTTATATATTGCGTTTAATCGCCTACTTTCATAATATTAACTTTTTATAATTTTTAAATGTGGATAGTACAACATATAAATGAACAAAATAATTTTCAATCGTGTAATTATCCATTCAATTATTTAATTTACCCACAACCATTACTTACTTATAATTAAAAAAAATTTTATCTTATCTCATTACATAATCTAGAATGGTGTGTTTAATATAGACCGTTGAAGCTGGAATTAATATTGCATCCGAACCGTTGGATTTTTCTTTTAAACAGATCCGTACTTCTTCATAAATGTAATTTTAGAAAACTCTCAACTATTCTATCCATTAGTCCCATTAAGAAGTGAAAAGAATAGATAATTACACGATTAAAGAATAGATAAAATACAAATTAAGAGTAAGAAGTGAATCAAACACGATTAATTTTAGAAAAGTCTCAACTATTCTACCCATTAGTCCCATTAATTTTTTAAACCCTCCTATTCTACCCATTAGTCCCATTCATTTTTTTTCACTATTCACTTCTTACTCTTAAATTGTATTTTATTCTTAATCTATAAGTTAACAAATAGTCATGTAGGATCTTGTTTGATTCGTCCCAATACAAAGATTAATAATAGGGAAATTCTACCTGGTAAGCACCAGGTATAGTGAAACGCCCACAATAATTATTCTTGTTTTCCATTCTACATGGTAAGCACCAACTGTTGTAAAACTATATGCCATAACTATATTGGCTAAAAAACGTTAAGTGACCGTTAAATCTGGAAATTACAATTTTTCCCTCTTCATAGTCTTCATCTCCCTCTTCATAATCTTCATCTTCTCCAATCACAACAATCGCTAAATTCTTGCGGTGATGGCAAGAGATGATCGTTAGTTAAATTAGCTGATTTTGGTGGGGGGTTTTTGTTATTTTCTTTTTGGGGATTTTGATTTTGATTTTGTTCTTGGAGTTTTCTGTTTCTGATTCTGTAAAGATAAAAGAAAACAACCCCTAAAATTCCAACCCCATCTAAATAAGCTAATGTAATCCCAACGGGTTTAGGTATAACAGCAATAGCAGTGGGGATTGAACTTGTTACATTTGGTGGGGTAGAGAGAGTAGAAGGAATAACACATGAATTCTTCAATCAGCAGTTAGAAATATGATAGGGCAGAACACTCAAGATTGAGAACAAAAAACCCACAATACAAAATTTACAAAGGAGCATTAAACTTGATCAAAAATAGTGTCAATTTAATCAACAGGAAATCAGTTGAGCATGAATGAATCCAATTAGACTTAAAAAGATGAAGGCTACTTGATTCAGCAACAGCTAAATTTGCAAGATCAAAACTTAATCTTTTGCTTCGATTGCACAAATTGGAGCAGGAGATCTCAATTCAAGATTTTCTTCTTCTTTGTTGAAAAAAGAAGGGAAAATGAAGGAATTTGGTTGAAAAAAGGGCAAAAAGAGTACAAGTTTATAACAGAAAACAAATAAAAATTGTAGATGTATGTATGTATGAATCAAAATAATGGGAATTGGGAAGAGAAGAATGTGGGTTGAATAGTCTTCATCCTGTTACATAATTCTTGATTACCCGAAAACAATTCCGGGTTTTGACCCATGAAAGGTTTAGAACTCGGAACTTGACTTCAATGGAAGTAGAAGGAAATGCGTGAAATGAAGACATTTTTAATACTACTACAAGCTTGACTTCAATGGCAGTAGAAGGAAATGCGTGAAATGAAGAAGAAGAAGGAGCATCCTTTTATTAGAATTAAACAAGGCCAAATGCGTAATTTCATAAGTTAACGTTTCATTAACGTTTTTTGACCAGTATCGTTACTGTAGATGTTTTTGCCATAGTTGAGTGCTATTTGGTAGAATGGCAAACAAGAATAGTTATTGTGGGCGTTTCACTATACCTGGTGCTTACCAGGTAGAATTTCCCTTAATAATATCTACTTTTTATAATTTTTAATTAAAAATAATTAGAGATATTAAAGGTTAAAATATTGTCTCGGCAAATATGAAAAATCAAATGGGACTAATGGGTTGAATAGGAGGTAGTATTATTAAAAGTAATTCTAGAAAACTCCTACAAACCCAATACTCCCTCAACTCCCTCATCAATTTTCGGTTCATTCTAGAAAACTCTCAACTACCCCACTCATTATTTCTCAATAAACATGTACTCTATAATTAATAGTAATTCTAGAAACCTCCAACAAACCCAATACGCCCTCAACTTCAATTTTTACGGTTCATTTTAGAAAACTCATCAAACTACCCCACTCATTATTTTCTTCTTGAAATCTGTTGATCTCCCTCATTAAATACCTGTTACTTCTTCTTGAAATCTGTTGATCTTCCCTGAGTAATCTGGTTTTTAAAGGCTTCCCAATATTCACAACTCTCAACTCTCAATCTGTTGATTTTTTTTGGGGTTTTATGGTTTGAAGGTACAAAGAACTCCTTCTATTATTTTGACATTTTTAATGTTATTTAGAATGTAGATTATTTTATTTTGTCATTATCAATGTTGTTTATCATTTGTTGTTTTTTTTATCATGTACATTGTTATTCGACTATAAGTTAATAATGAGATTTTCGTTGAGATTAAATTATGTTCATTACTTAACTTTATACTTGTTATTTTCCTGTTTTTAAGTGTTTTTTTATTGTGTTTTTTGAGTGATAACTGGTTATATTTTCTAGATCTAATATTTATTGTGTAGTTATTGAATATTTTTTTGCATATTTTTTGAAAAATCTAAATAAAGTGTATGGTTTGCTATGAAATATTTTCACAAACTATAAGTTTTTCTTAGTGAATTTTTTCCTACCAAATTTTTTTGGTCCATGCATAAATTAAAAATTCATTAATGATGAAGTTTCTGCTTTTTACTACGAAATTTTTTTTAATCGAGAACCGAAAAAAGGGTATATAATCTAACTTTTTGGTCATGCATAGTTACAAATTCATTAGTGAAGTACATTGTATTACGAATTTTTAATTAGCGAAACTTTAACATTTATTTGGACTAAACATCTTATATGTTTGAAGGATCTATTGATGACTATGCAAATAAGGATTTTATAATGACTAAAAGGCTCCATCAAAAGATAAGTCATGTTCATTACTTAACTTTATACTTGTTATTTTCCTGATTTTTAAGTGATATTTTTCTATTGTGTTTTTGAGTGATAACTGGTTATATTTTTTAGATCTAATATTTACTGTGTAGTTACTGAATATTTTTTTGCACATATCTCGAAAAATCTAAATAAAGAGTATGGTTTGATATGAAATATATTCACAAACTAAGTTTTTCTTGGTGAAATTTTTCCTAACAATTTTTTTTTAGTCCATGCATATTTAAAAATTCATAATGATGAAGTTTCTGCTATGAAATTTTAGTACAAAGTTTTTTTAAATCCAAATCTGAAAAATGGGTATATAATCTAACTTTTTGGTCCATGCATAGTTACAAATTCATTAATGATGTACATTTTATTACAAAATTTTAATTAGCGAAACTTTACCATTTATTTGGACTAAACATCTTATATGTTTGCAGGATCTATTGATGACTATGCAAATAAGGATTGTAGAATGACTAAAAGGCACCATCAAAAGATAAGTCTACTTTATAATCCGAAATTTCATTTTGGTTTTAGATTAATTATTTTGTATGATATATATAATTTATGATTTAGTTTAATATACTTGTAAATGCGCTCATTTGTTTTTTGTTTGTGTGCGCAGAAATATGGGTTTTTATACAGAGCAGTTTTAGGAATTGATGACTGGTTTGTATAATTAATAGTTATAGGTTTTTATAGATTTATGGTTAGTTTTATCGACCTCAATATTCTCTACGTTTAAAGGTGGATTTACCGTATGGACACAGGTATGAAATTCTGTCTCGACCTCTCTTTAAATATGTCTAATTTTTTATTTGAATATCTTTATTGATCTTTTGTATTACTAAATGTTAATCGACATGAATTTCAATAAAATGATTATAAACAAAAAAATTAATTAATTAGACAAAGTTAAATATAAAAATTAACAAAAAATAATCAATTAATTAAAAGTATATATATATATATATATATATATATATATATATATATATATATATATATATATATATATATATATAGATAATGATACCTATGGAGGCCTACCTTCCGAAAATATGATCCTTTGTACTTTTGGTTTCGGCCCCCCTAACTAATTTATTATAAAATTTAAAGAGTGCATAATTGTAATAAAATTACTATAGGTCAATGGTTGAGGCAACATATTTGTAATTTAAAGTAAAAGATCAAACCATAATTTGAGCTATTCTTTTTTAGTAGACTAATAAATTTAATTTACACAAATTCTCATATGAGACGGTCTCACGGTGAGACCATTTAAATTGCCTTGGCACAATGTACATTTATTTTTAAAGTGATGACTTTTTAGTCTTAAAGTTACACTTATAATTAACCTTAAAGTGATCACCTAAAGTGATCACTTAGACAATGAGCTTACTTGTATTGTATATACTCGTCTCATGGTGAGACGGTCTCATATAAGACAGGTTTATTTAATTTATACTATAAAGTCATTATTATCTATCTTTCATAATTCACATTCATCCTTTTTAGTGTGTGTATTTATATTTTTGTTATCAAAAATTTTCATCCTTTTTAGTGTGTGTTTTATATTTTTATTATTAAGTCACAAACACTTAGTTTGTTTTTCAAAAGGGTAATTATAGGGAAGCTTCAACTCTATTTATCAAATATAATTTTTGCTATGATTCAAGTTAACTATATATATATATATATATATATATATATATATATATATATATATATATATATATATATAGGGGTAGGATCAAGTGAAAACACTTAAAGTGGTGAAAACTGAAAACCAGACAGAGGTATACATGTTATAGCAAAAGGGGTACATATTGTCTTATAGAGTGTACATATTTTTTGTGAAGAAAAAAGTTCAATTATTTACAAAATGCCAAACTGAAAACCAGAAGTGGTTTAGATATATATATATATATATATATATATATATATATATATATATATATATATATATATATATATATATATATATATATATATAGAGAGAGGTGTTCATTCAGTGATCGGCTGGTTTGACGAGTGTCTTTGCTCAGTTGTATTCCGGATCGGCTATTTTTCGGTTACGTGTTACGACTGGTCGCACTTGGGTCGGGTCGGTTAGTCGCGGTTCGGTTGAAGATCGGTTATTCGAGCTATCGGGTTAGCATCGGTTCGGTGTCTGTTGAAGTTCGTGTCGAGTGTTAATCGGTGTCGGGTTGTCATCGGTTAATAATTGGTCCGGTTTTGTTGAGTACAGATCGGGTTCGGGTTTTAATTACTATCGGCTATGTACTACTAATTACTATCGATCGAGTCAATATTAAATTAAGTTGTTAGTAATTTTTTAATTGATGACAAGATTTCCTTTATTTAAAGCAAAAATAGTTAAAATGTAAATCAACTAGTGACCATTAGTACTTTGTTACTTTTACTTTTTTAACCGGAAATTAGAATTATAAAGTTCTATCAATTTTCATCTAATACGGTTATATACATTGACCATTGATTATTAACTCTAAATATATGAAACCATGTATTTATAAAATTTAATTTATTAAAATATCTATCACTTTATTAGATTAAATAATAAGATGATTGAATATGAGTCTATCATACTTCTATGTTAAAAATTGGTTCAGGTTTAAAGCAATTCGATCTAAAATTTATTCGGGTTTAGTTGATTTTTGCCGGATCGAGTTCGGTTTCGAGCATGACTCGGGTCGGTCATTTTGGTTCGGGTAATCTCGGTTAACGGTTATGTGTCGGTTACAAAAATCGTTTTATATATATATATATATATATATATATATATATATATATATATATATATATATATATATATATATATATATATATATATATATATATTGCTTTTATTTTAATATGTATACTAATCAATACACAGTTTTAATTTTGTAAAAGTAAGCATTTTAACATTAACATAAAATAATTTTGAGTCAAATATAAATTAATGAAATATAAATAAAACATTAAGTAGAGCATACCTTTGTACAAACAATAAAAATAACCTTGAGAAAAAGCTCTTCTTATTAATCTAATTTCAAGTGTAGGAGGTTTGAAACGTTTATGTTTCTTGTTTAATGAAACTTCATTTGGTTTTATGTTTGAGGAATTTTGATAAATTATTTGATATGGGATTAGTTAAGACGTTTTTTCCTATGTTATATGAAAAGTATAATATTAATATTTTAAATCTTCTATAAACAAAGTAAATAAAATCTAGATATAAATATATGTTGCCATTAATTCTTTTTATTTCAAATCATCTTTGTCAAAGTTATTCCATATGATATCATAATATCAAAAAATTAAATAAAGCAATATAATAATTGTGTAATAGAAACATAAGATTGATACCCAAAAGAAATTCGAAAAATAAAATATTCTATTCCATATGATTAAAAGAAATAATTAAACAAAATCTGAAATACTTCATTTTATGCTTAAAGTCGCTCCTTGTTTAACCATAAAATCACATGAAATACTTACGTATATGCAGAATTAATAACCCCATATATACCTTCAGTAGTGGTTATTTCTCTCATCTTAACAACTTCATAAAAATCTGTTTCATCCCATTAGAAACTGGCTTGGTAACTTTAATAGAGAATATGAATTCTCTATTCAAAATTGTTGACAACAAAGATGTGTTGATACTTCTCTGAAAAATAAAAGAAACACATTATTAGTTATGTTGTTAACGTAAAATTACAATGAACGATTTAAATTAAATTTAGCAATAAATTAGAGTTTCTACCTCCCAATTATTTTTTAAATATTATTTTATTGAGTTGTCTCTAACCATAAAGGTTTTACGGCATTCCACAGACGATACTATAAAGTAAATTTTAACCCTATAATAACAAAGTTAATTGTATTAGTAACTAAAATTAAGTTTTTCCACTAACGTAGTAAAATAAGTTTTGTAATTAGCTAACTTTAAATTTAAAATAATTATCTTGAACCTTGGATTTAATATACGAAAATCTTGATTGGCTAAACTGTTCTTGAGAATAGAATTGCACCTCCAACACCGCATCTCTTCGATTATTTCACATTTATAAATTTCAAAACACTTTCCACAGGGTACATGAAAATATTCATGTACCATAAAAACATCATCTATAAATCCAGTAGTATTTAAAAAAAGTTCCTGCAAATTATAAATTGTTAAGCAAGAAATTATGAAAGTTTTGAAAGTTAAAAATAAGACTAATTAAAAAATACCTTGTTGACTTTATCGAGTTTTTTCATCTTTATCATTGGATAATTCATAAAGAACAATTCGTCTGATGTATGTGTTCCTCACTCTACATTATTAATGCTTTGCATTTTTTATGATAATAAAGTTCATTTAACTCAATTATTCTAATGTTAGGTTGCTTTTCTCATTATATACATCTATATTCAAAAATTCTGTAAATCAAACATTTGGAAGTTTTTAAATCACTTTGTTGCTCATTTTAACCAAATAATATATTTTATTTTTAATTATAATATATTAGTACCATAAATAGGTTTATGGTTCTATTCTTTTGAATATTGCATAAATAATTTTATGCAGTGTAGATTTTTCTAAGAATCCTTAAACTATATTTCATTGTTCAATGTGTCTTCTATTAAGAAATTATGTTAGGTTTAAATAAATAAGTAATCCTACAATATAATTGTATTTGTAATATAATTATATTTGTAATGCATATAAAAAGTTCAAATTATTTTTAAAATAGGTATTTATTTAAAATTGTATTTCTATTTGACTTTAATATATTTTTTTTCTATGGATTTGTTTATTAGAATTGATTTTATAATATATTAGTTCCATAAATAGGCTTGTGGTTCTATTACTTTTAAATACTAGTTAGATACCCGTGCAATGCACGATTTTTGTAAAATCTAAAATTTATGAAAACTTGTGCTCAAATTAAGCATATGAGAAAAATCATATATACCTAATATTACCGATAACAATCAAATATTTTATAAATATTGCATAAATAATTTTATGCTGTGTAGAGTTTTTTAAGAATCCTTGAACTATATTTCATTGTTCAATGTGTCTTCTATTAACACTTTTATATTAGGTTTAAATAAAGATATAATCATACAATATAATTATATTTGTAATGTATAGAAAAAGTTCAGATCATTTCTAAAATAGGTTATTAAAACTGAATTTCCATTTGAAAATTATAAATATGTTTTCTGGATTTGTTAATTAGAATTGATTTTATATAACTATATTCATACGCATTGTTTCCCATTTTGATCTAATTTTAACTGAACTTTTTTTTATATTTATAAATTTGACATATAGATATCCATTTTCCTTTTTAATTAAAATTCCATATACAAACAACAATTAAATTAACCATTAATTTATCATATTTAATTTATATATTTAAGCATGCAAATAAAAAAAATAATTTTGTATTAATAATTTTAAAATATGTTTACCAATTTTTTTTATCACATAATAATATTCAATTTATACATACTGAATAATTATTAAAAATACTTATAAATTTCTTGTTTGAAAAAATAATTAACACAAAACATAAGATATCTTTAAACTAAAAGTGTTTATAGAATTTTCTATATAATTACTATGAATTTTTATAATAGTGTGGTATAAATACGTAAAACGAAGTCTTAATTTACATAAATTAAGAATTATTATAATATAATATAAAAATTGCATATAATTTCAACTTTATTATAATAATATTTTAATGCCTATAAAAGTGTTGTAAGAAAACGTACACAAATTTTTTAATTTAAATCTATTATAATTTAGTATTTTACTTAAAGTATCAAATTATTATAATAATACAAAAATTGCATAAAAATACCAGCTTTATTATAATAATCTTTTAAATTAAGATTGTAATCATCACTATGACCTTTTCAATGAATATTAATATTTATTCATTTTAATTTATGTAATAATTTAAAATAATCATAATAGAAAATGTGTTATCATATTTGATAATCAAAAGATAATATAAATAACATATTATATTGATAAATGTTTAAAAACTTAAAGCAAAGTTTTACAAACAGTAATTCAACTAAAGCAATAAAGTAGTTGGTCGTCCAACTATTAATTTATTCCTAATGTTCATAAGAAGTAAAGTAATATAGTTAGTTTTCTAATTTAGGTATTTTGGTTGATGACATTTCTGCATGAGTTGAATCAACATCTTCATCATTGTGGCTCTTCATTGGAGTGAGAATCCCATTTTCATCTTGTATAGAGGATGCTTCATGAATCTATTGTTGCATACAAATAATAATTAGTTCAAATTTATTTATGGTTTAAAAAGATAATCAATACTCAAATAAACAAACCTTTTTATCAGCTGATATAATCTCTTGTTGTCCATTCTCAAAAACCTGTTATAATTATAAAATGTTAATTGTATTGCTTGTTTAATTAAAAACCATAAATAATTTGAGTTTATTTTACCTCATTTTTCTCAGAAAATTTGTCAATGATGCTCATATCATTAGTCAGTTTTTTTACACTATAAGTCATATTATTCCTTTCAATGTTGAACTTTGAGGAAATTTTGTATTGAAACATAAATTGTTGATCCAATAACACATCAAGTTCAGGAGGAAAAGAAGTTGGGTACTTTGACTGCAAATAAATAACATATTGATAATTTAACTTTTAGAAATTAATTACTGCTTTTAATACATAAATGTTGATTAAAATTAACCTCAAGTAGAGTGTCCCTTATTTCCTTCGCTGATCATCCGATTATGCTTTTTGCTTGTGGATCCCACAATATTAGTATTGCTTCTCCTCCATAATCGTCTTGCACTTTAACAAATGTTTTGAACCTTGTATAAAAATAAATTACTTGTTTTTGATTAATGTGTTACATTTAACAATTAAATCCAACTATTAAAGAAATTTACCTTGGTAACGCAACTTCGACGTTTTTGTCACATCTGGTGCATTTTAAGTAATTATTTTCAGTAATTACCAGTGCACAACATTTTGTACATGATCGATACCACCATTCATTCTTAGGTTCCAAAGTCACTATGGTACCTACTGTTCCATATTGTCCCTCTATTGAAACCTGTGATATGTCTCTAAATCTTATCTTGCTGCACTCCAAAAGTTGAGATTCGATTGAAAAATTAGAATTTGCAGACACTTCGGTTAGTTCAGTTGGTCTAGAATCATCCTTTTCAATTTTGCAAAAATTAAGTTTTGTTACTTTAAAAAATAAAGATAAAGCATTAGTTCAAAATTTAGTTGTTTTTGGTCGATAAAGTAGTCATTATGATTTTACCTTGTTCTAAAATTTACCACTTCAGGTAAATTGGGATTTATTAGCATAATTGTGTTGCCCATACAATTTTGAACAAACAGACAACCTGCCCATGACTTCATTTTAGCGTATTGCAGAACCAAAATGAACTTCCCCTTGTTTGTCATATTTTGTTGAATATGTTCATAAACTTGTTCCCCATAAGACTCCCATAATCGAACTCCTAACTTCACCCCACTGTTTAAGAATAATTTTGTTAGGGGACTCTAAATAAAACTTATTTGAATATAATGTTTATTAAAAATTAATACACAAACTTACGTTGAATCCATCATCTCTAGATTGATGGTTTATTTAATTGCTGCTTCATCATAATCTCGATATTCTGTAACTTATCCGATAACATCTTTAAAATTTCAAATAATTGTATATCAAAAAGATAGTACTAATTATGTAAATTATTAAAAAGGTAACTTATTGAAGCCATTTTCCAAAAGATAACATCTCTGCATATGTTTACTTACCCACAAGAAATTTCTCATCTAAAGCATTTTCCAAAATATCTTGAGAAGATACAAAATTGAAAATAGTTCCACTAATAGATAAGTCTGGAATTTTCTCAATAACAGTGGACTCATAATAAAACAACTTGCTCGAATGCTTAGTTGGTCGATATTCTCCGCCCATGTAACCAACACCGAACATGGTAATGAAGTAGCAGCTGCCTAACTCAAACGATTTGGAATGTGTAGACAAAGCATCTTTGTTAATCGAAGCCATTATTGATGTTCCCTATAATAAATTATTATGTTAATTAGACAGATATAACACAAAAAAACCATAAAAAACTACTAAGAAGCAAGACTAATGCTTAACCTTTTCATCAATCAGAATAAGATGAATTGCACTTGCTACCCCATTATCCTTAAAATCCTAGATGTGGTGCACTTTGGCCTTAATTTTCCAGTTACCCTATCTCTTGTTATGTCATCAAAATAATTCAAACTCATTTTTATAGCACTTTGGCCTTAATTTGAACAGTATGACAAGTTGATGAGAATGCAATTATTCATCTAAAAAGATGCATATATATAGGGTTATAAAGGTTAAATGTTTTCTGATTTAAATATGGACAAAATTTCTCACAATTATTATTATACTGTAATAATTATTATGCTGTAATAATTCAGATCTTATATTTTGGAGGAGTTGATTTGTATGAACACTTAAATTGCTAATTTTCCACGGTTATTTCTCCAAACAACATTCAATTATTAGCATTTTTTGTATTCATCAAATCTCATATTCTCCCATATTGGAAAGTTGATTTGTATGATTAATAAAATTGCCTCTAAAAAAGTTTGACCAATTCTGTAACCCAATTAAAATGCAATAATTGAATGATATTTGGAGAAACTTTTTTTATTCTAACGTATGGTAAGATATCATTAGCCTAATACTTTTTTAAATTAAATGCTAATTCTATAATCTCACCATAAATTGAGACTGTAGGTAAGAGGTTAGTTTAAAAATGAATAGCCAAAGATCATTAGCCTATTATTTTTTTTTCAACGTATGGTCAATATCTTATACTTACCTTGTTAAATTAAATGTCAATTTGATTAAATGCCAATTTGATTAAATGGCAATTTGATTAAAAATGAATAGCCAAAGATCATTAGCCTATTATTAAATTTTTTCAGCGTATGGTCAAAGATCATTAGCCTATTACTTACTTTTTAAAATTAATACTTACTCTTTTGAATTAATTGCTTATTTGAGTAAATGCCAATTTGAGAAAAGATGAATAGACAAAGCATTTACTCAAATAGGCAGAAATTGAGGAGATGCCACATGTAATTAACCTCAGTCCTTTTAATATGTTTTATGATTATGAGCTTATCTTGTTTCTGTTATGATGTTAATTATATCAATTATAAACAAAATAAATGAACTATATAACAACATACAATTCAATACTTATCACTGTCAATTACATTAGGTAGAAATTGATCACTTTAACGTTAAAATTGACCACTTATAGGTTCGAATTGAAATTTTTACTTTAATTGATATATTTAAGTACTACTTTACGTTGAAATTGATATCTTTAAGGTCAAAATTGATACCTTTAAGAGTAAAATTGAAAAATGTTCAGAGAAATGGAAAAAGTTGATGGGCTCCATATTGGGTCGCGTCTTATTCTAAGACGGTCTTACCAAAGATCTTCTGTTAGGATTGAGTGTAAATATTTAATTGGTAAATAAAAGTTAAAGTAGGAAAACATAATTAGAGGGAAGATTGAAAGAAATTGATTGTTAAAGTGGTGGAAAAATTGGTTAGAAGTTAATGAAATATGGATAAAATAGCAATTAGATCCCACGTATTGGGGTATAAATTTACCCTAAGGGAGGGTGAGAGAAAATTTTCGTCCAAATGAGGGAAATTATCCTCCTTTTTAATTCATCTTTTTTTTAGTTTACTAGCATTCTACCTCTTTCGCTATTATTTCATTTATTGTATTTGCACCTCTACTTACCTTAACTCCATTATATTGACTTTTGTTACCCCTTCAAATATTTACACTCAATCTATGTGAGCCCTAAAGATTGAATATTTACCCTTGAGTTTTACTTTTTACCACATTAAATATTTTACATGATCCGCTTTGTGTGTGTGCGTGTTTGTGCTCGCGTGTGTGTATCACTAATGATACACACCACGGTCAAAGAGGACATTCCTTGGTGATCTAGTAGGGCTGGCAAAAGCTGACCCGACCTGCTAACGTGATCTGAAACCGACCAGAAATTAGCGGGTTTGGGTTTAGATTTTTGACTCAATTAATTAAATGGGTTAGGTTCAGGTTGAATTTTTAAACCCAAAAAACACCTGTTTAACCCATTTATTAAATGGGTCAATCAGGTCAGGTCCACCCATATTACCCAATATTAACCCATGAATATTTATAAAAAAATATACATACATATATTTAAAAAAAGACCCCAAGTCCAAGCCCATTAAAAAACCGTAACCGGCTATTTTGGCCTTTTAATATATATATGCTTTCTTTTTTCCCTTCCTCATTTCTAACATTCAAAAACCCTAACCCTATCACCATTCTCCTGCGGCGCATTTTTCCCTTCCTGACTAGCAGCGCATTTCTCCCTTCCTTAACTCTATCTACCTAAAATCCTCAATGCCAAAATCCAAGGTAAGAATTATTTCTTTCTCTCATTCTTTTTTTTTTTTATTGTTCGATTTTTTTTATTTGTTGTGTTCGATTTTGTTCGATTCATTCTGTTTTGTGCTCCATTCTCTAGTCTTCATTTGCTGTGTTCGATTTTGTTTCCCTCATTCTGTTTTTTTAATTTACTGTGTTCGATTTTTCGTTTGTATTTATGTTGGATTTTTTCAATCTGTTTTGTGCTCCATTCTCTAGTCTTCATTCTGTTGTGTTTGATTTTTCATTTTTTTGTGCTCCATTTTAATGTTTTGTGTTGGATTTTTTTTGTTTCTTTATTATGTTTCTGTTTCTTTAATCTTTATGATGTGTCGTTTTTTTGTGCTCCATTTTAATGTTCGATACTTTTTCATTTTTTTTGTTCTCCATTATGTTTCTGTTTCTTTATTCTTTATGATGTGTCATTTCTTTACTCGTTTTTCTTTGTTTTCATTATGTTTCTTTGTTTCAGTTTCATAACGTAATGGATACCAGTACCACTAAACCTGAACATGTTGAAGCTGACTCAGAAGCAGATTTGGTGGAGGTTAAGAGTAGTGACACAATGAACAAGAAGGATCCTAAAAACAAAGATAACAAAACAATCCATATTAATGATAAGAATTTTAAACGACAACGTAGACTTACATCTGGTGTGTGGGTGAACTTTAAATTTGTGGATGAAACTGATAAAGAAGGAAATCTGTTATGTAAATGTAAAAAATGTGCAAAAACATTTAGGGCGGATTGTAAAATGGGAACATGAAATTTCATTCGTCATGTTAAAAATTGCAAAATGAGGACATTTCGTGATTTGGTCAAATGATATTGGAGAATTCTGCTGCTGGTTTAGAAAATAGATTGCCTGCTTTTGATGTTGCTGTTTTTCGTGAACTATTAGCTCTTGCAATAGTAAGACATGATCTCCCTTTCCAATTTGTTGAATATGAAGAGATTAAGAGATTATTTAGTTATTTAAATCCTACGACTAAAACAATTTCACGTAATACATCTAAGTCTGATGTTGTTAAGATGCATGAAAAGGAGAAGGAAAATTTGAAATTTTTTTTGGGTTCAATTAGTAGTAGAATTTGCCTTACTTCTGATTATTGGAGTTGAATAACCTCAGATGGATATATTATTTTAACTGCACATTATGTTGATGATAATTGGGTCTTCAAAAAGAAATCGTTGAATTTTTGTTTTATGCCTCCTCCTCATACAAGGGTTCATTTAAGTGATCACTTTAACTTCAGATTCGACATTATTACCTTGGGCCACTAGATCTCTCTCATTACTCCATAAGAAACCATTTTTTCCCATGGTCTCAAAGAGTTTCAAGATTTCATCTGGAAGTTTTGAGTCCATCGTCACCACATGCGGCGTTTATCGATGATTTGTGCTCATCTAACAATCCTCCATATAGAAGGACTGGGCAAGCAACCACTTTGGTATTTGGTGGTGTAGACAACTAAGTTGGAGGTCCTTAAACCTCTCCCAAGCCTCGTAGAAAGATTCAGAGGGTTGTTGCTTAAAGGTCTGCAGCTGGGTCCGTATTTAAGAGGTCTTACGAGGGGGATAAAATTTGGCTAAAAAGCCATTAGCTAATCCCTCCCAACTCGTGTATATACCAGTTGGCTCTTACTTGAGCCAGGATTTGGCTTTATCCTTCAAACTGAAGGGGAAATGTCGCATCCTCACCGCTTCTATGGAAAGATCTTTTGTGGTGATGGTAGGTATTACATCGTTCTATAAAGTCTGCAATGTGGTCATGTGGACTCTCGCTAGGGTGGCCACCAAAATGGTTTCTTTCTATCATTTGGATAAGATGAGGCTTGAGTTCAAAGTTCTCAGTTCCAAAGTCGGGTTTCACAATACATGGTATGGAAGCCTGGGTGAGCGTAGGCGCACCCAGTTGGCCAAAAGATCTATTAGCGTTATTGGCCATCTCCTCTTGCTGTCGCCTTAGCCGCCTAAGGCATTCGATGTTCAATCTACGGGTGGTAGCCTCGATCTCTGGGTTGAAACGTCAAGAGATCGAGCTCGCCTATGCATTCAAACACAAAGGGGCCAAGGAGTGGGGACAACAAGCAAGTGTCTATGTAAATCAATCAACAAAACAAAAAGAATTAAGCGTCGTTTCCCCGGCAACGACGCTAAAAACTTGATCGGGAAAATTTTATATCCACAAGTGCACGGTGTATGCGTAGTGCGGGTCGAACACAAGGAGGCGAGTTAACTCGAAATTGTATGTCTTATGATTAACAAGACAAGGGTTAAACAAAATGAGAGGTTGGAAACTAGTTCTAAGGTGCAAATAAACTAATGCAAATAATAACAAGGGTGTGATAACAATGCTAAGGCAAACTCTAGGGTGTCGGGCGTCACCTAATTCGAACATGGGAATTAATTACTCTTATGATTATATGAAATTGAATCATCGACACAATTGAACGTGATCTAATTAACCTCAAGCTTCCGCTCTATTGATTGATATCAATTTAAGACCAACTAGTATTAATCCTCAAGCTTCCGTTCAATTGGTTAAACTAGAAGGAATTTAACTTAAATATATCTCAATCCTAGATTAATACTAATCTCAAACTTCCGTTTTATTGAAAAGGTTAACAAAGATGTTTAAATCGAGATTCATTAAGCGTAGGTTCAATTATAGACTCAAATCGCATACAATCGATCGATAAAATATTAATTCATGCTTCGAATTAGGGATTATTCCCTAACCCTAGATAAGAAAACTACTGCATATTAATATAAAACATAGAGTAAATGATGAATAAAAGTTAAGAACAAAACAATAACACAAGAGAACTTACAAATCCGGAAGATAACATAAACTAATAATGCGAAATCCGAGTGCAACAATGGTGTTCAACAAAAGAAAATTGAAAGAAAACTAGTACGAAACTCTAAGGAATTAGCAAAAAAAATACTAAAGGAAACTGAATGATAAGATAAAAGTAACCGCCACTTTAAATAGTGGCTCCAAAATGTAGGAAGAAAAATCGTCAGATTTGGCTTCGGACAACAGGCGACGAGTCGCTGCATGGATGAGCGACGAGTCGTCTCTAACATTTTGCCTTGGGAGTGAGAGATCAGAGAAGGAGCGACGAGTCAGTGCTTCTCGGCGACGACTCTTCACTTTCAGGCGACGAGTCGGCGCTTTGGTTCTGACTAACAAACTTTGAATGGCCGCCATTTCTTGCTCGGTTGTCGGATATGAACATATAATATATATTACATAAAACACAATTCAAAGCTTATGAGACAAAATTACATCAAATCACTAATATCATATCTAAATCCCACCAAAACTTCATACAAGGAGCATAAAACATAACATGGATAAGTGCGAATTGCACTTATCACACGTGATTACTTAAAAGGTGGTCATTTGCAAACATTTGTGTTATACTCCCTCCGAACCAATTTAGTTGTCCCGTTTGCTTGGGCACGGTTATTAAGGGTGGTGTGGGGTCCATTAAAAAGGTGGTAGTTGGGGTATTTTAATTGATTAAATTAATTGTAAAGGTGGTAGTTGGAGTTTTATAAGTAGTAAAAGTGGGGGTATTTTGTTTTTTACTTGTGTGAACATGGAATATTTAGGTAAAAAAAGATTGACAAAAAAGAAATGAGACAATTGATATGAATTTGCCAAATAAGAAAATGGGACAACTAAATTGGTTCGGAGGGAGTATTAGGTAGTTTTTTGTAACAAAATTTAGATAAGGTAGTTTTTTAAAAAAGGTGTATAAATTAGGTAGTTTCTTATAATTTTTCCTACTATAAAATATTATATTGATATAATATATATTAATCATTTCACTTATGAGATAAAATGAGACTCTTTTTTCATTCACAAATTCTTACTTGAGACCGTCTATACAATAGACGTCTCAAGTTTTGGGGTTGACCCAATTTATAAATTAAAAAAGAAACTAATTGGTGGTTTTGTAAGTTAAAAGGGAGATATGAGCTGGGCTCTTAAGAGACGTCTATACTATAGACGGTCTCTCAAGAGAGTACCTGTTTTTCATTTCATTTAAAATTAAAATTGAATTTTTATGAAAATAAACAGGGAGACTTCCTTTTCATTTCATTCCATTCAAAATAATCGATAAGATGAATGAAGGATAATCTTTCATTTATATCATAGAACATCCACTCAAGAGACAAAAGAAAATAAACAAGACATAAAATCGCCACTATGATTTTTACAATGATTCATAATAACTCCACTCTAACATAGCAGTTTTAAAGTTTTTCATAACTTGAAAAACTCTATACGCATCCAATTCAAGACATACATAATTCACTCCATTATTAGCATATCTCATTGAAAAATCCAAAGCTTTTTCTTCTATAATGCTTGAATCTCCACCTCCAATATGAACATCGGATATTGCGGCTTGTAATTCCTTAAATTTAAAGCTTGCTGCATCTACATTAACTTTCACGAGCTGAAGCATTCCAAGAATTAGTTTTCATACCACATGACTATTTAGATGCGTCATATGTCTGTAATAAAGAGACTGAACATCCACCAAAATATCACTCCAAACTCTATAATTTGTGGCACCCCAATAATGCCAAGTGAAACAAACACACAAAGCGATAGAGGAGAGTGCAGTCAAGGAGTCCCTCAGCTCAAGAAAAGTCATCGGCTAAATTCCTTTAGCTAATCTTGCGAGCAACCATCTCAATAAGATCCCGTTCATGTCAAAACTGATCACTTTAAGATCAAAACCGAAAATTTTAATTGATTTCTTTAAAAAACATATCTGATAATTTGATTGACCACTTTGTATATAATCGATCTTTTTAAAGTCTAAATTGATCATTTAAAGTCAAATTTGAATATTTTAAACTAATTGATTTATTTAAGGAAACATTATAAAAAATTACCTAATCTATACACCTTTTTTTTTAAAAAAAAAAAAAAAAAAAAAACTACCTTATCTAAAATGTTTTACAAAAAACTACCTAATATAACACAAATATTTTCAAATGACTACCTTTTAAGTAATCACGTCCCACAGGCGTGCTGGTCAAAGTGTTAAACTAACAATCAACTGACGATATTCGTTAAAAGGTAGTCATTTGCAAACATTTGTGTTACATTAGGTAGTTTTTTGCAAAAAAAATTAGATAAGGTAGTTTTTTTTAAAAAGGTGTATAGATTAGGTAGTTTCTTATAATTTTTCGTTGAAATTAACGTTTACTCTCTTATTGCTCTCAATAATTTGTAAACTAGCATTCATTCTCCATGTATTTACTCTTGTAATAAAGAACATACATCAAGACCTCACACCAAAAATAAACTATAGTAAAGTTCCTCCATGTTTTAAATAAATGTTTGTTGCCACATACATGTTTCATAGCCCCTGAATTGATAAACCAAGACATAGGATTATTCTGCACAATAATATTGTTATTATTCATTAAACAAACATCAATACTAGAATGTTCTTAGAGGCGGACGTATATTAGAGCCTACGGGGTCGGGGTCACGTGCCCTTATGCGTTTTTAGTAAAAAAAAAAATCAAAATTAATACTAAAGTCTTTTGATGATTTATTTATTTTGTCCTTTTTTTATTAGGTCGGTTGATTTATATTGTTCCATTTCTTTTTTGTGGTATATTATATTAAAACTTCACAAATTGTAGTAAGAGAGGGTCTCTCCGAAAGACACATTAGAATATGGGCTA
Organism: Amaranthus cruentus; assembly: GCA_019425755.1. Classification (NCBI taxonomy): domain Eukaryota; kingdom Viridiplantae; phylum Streptophyta; class Magnoliopsida; order Caryophyllales; family Amaranthaceae; genus Amaranthus; species Amaranthus cruentus. The sequence goes on from CM033461.1 coordinate 15,765,889, forward strand.
AATAGCCCAATTAATACAAATTTAAGTGAAAGTAAAAATGCGGGCTTCTTGTTTTGAGGTCGTCTCTTTGAGAGACGGTCTCTCGCAAGAGTTACTGTTAAAACTTTAGCAAGTCTTGTATGAGACCGTCTCACCGTGAGACGGGCCCATACAAGCAGCTTATTAGTAAAAAAACATTAATAAAACAATGAAAACTGAATTCACACTTGCACAAAAAGCAGATTTTAAAAATAGTTTAGGCTAACCCAATTGAGGTCGTCTCACAGTGAAACGACCTAAATAAAGAACGTGCACTATAATAGATCAATCCACTATTTATTTACAACATACACATATATTTAACTTTTTCTGTAGTTACATTATTTTGAATAAAGAGGAATAAATTTAATAAATAAGTTTAAATTATTATTAATTCAGGTAATGCATATGATTAAGATAGATCTTAATTACTAGCATTTTTTTATTCGAAATACTATTTAATCACGTGAAAGTCTTTCAAGAATAAGAACATAATTTTGATAAATTTAATGTGTTTCAACATGTCATTTTGTGGATTCAAAAAATTAGTTGTTAATTTTAAAATGAAACTCTGCCGAAACTTCATCCGTTAATTGGTGCACCCTGGGACTCTGAACCCTGAATCTGCCACTAAATGTTCATTTAATTTAGAATGATCACCTTTAGTAGAGGGGTCCCGTTTGTTGAATCTCGAACCTTAGTCTTTTTTTTGCTTGTTCATAGAAACAAAACAATTCCTTTTTCAATGGGTTTCGATTCGCTAGAACTCCCCTTGTAAGTCTTCTTACGCTTCTCACCATGAGAGGGTTTTCCCTCTACCATGTTAACAGACCCAATATTTGGATTTGGATCCTTTTGCCCCTCTTGGGCTCGAATGCTAGACTCAACAACGTAATATTGTCCAAGATTGGCAAGACTCATGTCGTTCTTCTTATGTTTCACTGCATGTCTAACATTCCTCCATGATGGAAGTAACTTGTCTATTATGCTATAATTACTACAAAGATTTCATCCATTTTAATATCATGTATTTTCATGTTAGAGTACATCCTTTTAAGTCATGGAATTGATCAATAATCGAACGATAGTCAACCACTTTATTTGCATTAAAGTTACTTACAAGGAATTTCTTTTTGCTTGCATCTTCAGCCAAATATTTTTCTTCAATTGCTTCTCACAAAAGTTTGGCCGATTCATGAAATTAATAAACAATGAAAAGAGAATCTTTCATACCATTCAAGATATGTCCCCGACTAATGAAGTCGTCGTTATCCCAATTACTCATTTTCCTTACTTGCTCCAATGTTTCATCTTTAGACTCCTCCAGTTTAGGAATGCTAATCATGTAAGCCATGTTGACGGTTCTCTAGAGAATTTGCATCTTCTTTTGCCAACGTCGAAAGTCCACGCCAACAAAATTTTCTAACTTGGTAAAATTTGATGAGAGTTCCTTAACACTTGCCATGATGAAGAAATTATCACAACAGATTATAACAAAAATGATGTATTAAAAATATGTTACAAGATGGAAATCTACACTATTTGTAATCCCTATGTTTAGATCCTTAAACTCTTCTTAAATCACCAAAGTAACAATGAAGATATGGTTATGACAACGAATGTAGTTGCTTGAAAACTCGATATTTATAGAAGGCGTTCACACACTTTTATATTATAATATTTCTCCCACTAAGGTGTTTGGGATGATAATGAAATCACAATAAGATACAATCTACACAATATTTTCCTAGCACAAAGGAGATTACAAAAGTAAAGACAAGTATTGCAATGGATTAATGACTTTGATGACTTTGAAAGTTAATTACACTCTCAATATAATCTCATGTAAAGAAGAACAAGAATAAGAGAAGCTTTTAAAGAGAGAAATCAGAAAAATGATTATAGAACGGGATGGAATGTCCTTTAGCACAATCCCTCAATTTATAGTAAGGAGTATCAAACAATGCTTCTTTATGAAACAAGTGTGCTTCATCAAGCAAAGCATATGAACAAAAATGATTCACCAAAGCTTAGCAACCAGAATTAACCTCTAAACAGAAGTTAATCAACCATTGGTGATGTTTAGAGCAAAGCAGCACTAAAAAATAAGGGAAATTCTACATGGTAAGCACCAGGTTAAGGGAAACGCCTGTAATAACTAATCTTATTTTCGTTTCTACATGGTAAGCACCAGGTTAAGGGAAACTAACTGCCGTAACTATATGGGCTAAAAAAACGTTTGAATGACCGTTAAAGGGAGAAATTACCATATTGCTCTTGTTTAATTCTCCATCATCTTTTTCTCCCTTTGCTTTTCTTCTCTTTCAAAACCTTTAACTCCATCATCATCTTCTTCCTATGCTTTACATCTTTATATAAATCCAGTTGGATGGGGTAATTGCTTCTGTTGTTTGATAATTATTGTTTAATTTGGGTATAAACTAGTTTAAAATTAATACAATAGACAATTCAAAGTTCCAAAAACATTTAAAGTAAAGATTAACTGACCTAGAAGAAGGATCAATGGAAGTGGTAGCTCCTTGGGAAACTTCTGGTTTACCTTTAAGCATCCTAATAAACTCAGTTAAAGGCATACTTGCACAAAATTTATCCTCAGATACACCCCAAAGCAATGAACAAAGACTATCTTTCACTACAGAAACTTCTTGGAAGCTAAATCCTACAACAAGTTTACAAATAACAATCAAGGGTGGCATAAATCCTTCAATAAAATTCCTGCTTAAGCTAAATCCTTCAATAAAATCCTTCAATACAAATAACAATCAAGCTAAATCCTTCAATAAAATTCCTGCTTAAGCACACACAAGAAAAGGTGGCATAAACTAGTTTAAAATTAAGATGGAACTCCTTTTAATGATTAAAAAAACAAACCCAAATAGAGATCTTAATTAATTGATGTCCTAATCACAATGATACACAAAATTTGAATAAAGTATTGGTCAAAGTAATTCTTTAATCACAGTAAGACCATAGAATAATCAACTAATCACAATTTCCTTAAAAGATTAAAAAATTAAATCTTTTTGATACAACCATGATTAAAATATGATCGTCAAATTTTAATTAACCGCAAGCGCACGGTGTACGCGTAGTGCGGGTCGAACACAAGGAGGCGAGATAATTCTAAGTTGTATGTTTATGACAACTAAGACAAGGGGAAAACAAATCGAATGAGTTTGTATCTAATCTAGGATGCAAAAACTAAAACAAGTATTAAGAAGATTGTGTTAAAACAAGATATGATGAACACTAGGGCGTCAGGCACCTAATTCTAACATGGAATTTAATTACTCTCATGATTGTATGGAATTAAGCCATTGACATAATCGAACGGGATCTAATTAATCTCAAGCTTCCGCTTTATTGACTAATATCAATTTAAGGCCAACTAGTTTTAGTCCTTAAACTTCTGTTTTATTGGTTAATACTAGAAGGAATTTAACTTAAACATATCTCGATCCTAAATTAATCCTAATCTCAAACTTCCGTTTTATTGAAAAGGTTAATAAAGATATTTAAATCAAGATTCATTAAGCATAAGTTCAATTATAGGCTCAAATCACATACAATCAATCAATTTAAATGATTGTTTTATAATAATGGTTCAATTCACGGAAAATCGAAAAATTCGAAAATGGAATAAGTTTTATAATTATTCCGCCGAGAGATCTGTCTAAGTCATGCATACACTGATCATTAATCTTAAACATGATGTCATCACAAAACCAACCTGGTCTCTTATACTTATTCACTGACTATCCCGGGTACATTCAGAGTGGAACAAATCCGCAATAAGACAGCATATATCTTTTTTGCTCGTCGTGGGGATATGCAAGAGAATAACATAATCGATACCCAGCTTGAACCTTATACGATAAAGTAGTGATACTCAAGTAAACACGACCTTTTTCCAAATCCAAATGTTGAATCAGGGTATCAGTTAATATTCTTAGTTAGTCAAAAATGAACATATTATTCTTATTTGGATTATCTTAAGTGTAATGCTCAATCTTTTTTTCGCTTCATAATGTTGAGTCATGGGGTTAAAGAAACCTCGCAAGTCTTTTATTACTGGTCTCTTGCTGAAGGTCCAGAAGCCTATTCCGAACTAATTACAGAGCTAGGAATTGAGCTGCAATTATGTCAGGCGGAACCCTTTCTTCCTTCTAATTATAATGAGCATCACCGTACCTACGACGATAAACACTAAGATATTCAACTATAACTTCATCCGAAGAGGGAGTTCCAGCAGTGTGTGCTTGTTTGGTAAGGAAAACGGGAATTAAGGGTTTGAGCTCAAAGGGTGAGATGTCCTGCAATATAAAAAATGACTAGTTACATGGTATTATTGACTAGGAAATGCATATTATTAAACACTTGAAAAAGCCAAATTCGCCTAACATTTGGGTGATAAGTTTTGAAAGAGTGGAAGCATGTTAAAAATATATATACATATATATTTATAAGACCGTTGGTATCATATATTCACAAGAGTATAATTAATTAAAACAATAGTTAATAAAATGAAGATTGAAAGCAAGTTTCAGCGAGAATTAAAGGGGGCGTAAAACAACAACATTTATCCAAGTATCATGAATTCATAAAGTCTATTTTAAAAATCCATTTATGAACGCAATAATAGCCATCAACTCATCAAAATCTATAAATTTATACTATTAAACCAAATCAATGAATGAAAAAAAACAATGAGACAGCAATTCAAAAAAATTGTTAAAATAACAAACACTGGTAAAAGAAACTCCAAAACCCCTTTCTCATGTTACAAGATTCAATAGTTCCATTTCATTCCATATATTTATATGAATATTATCTAAATCAATCAGTAGTGAATTACATTACGCTTTTAACTCATGACTACATTAAAAGCAACCTTAAAGTTGAATCTACCATCAATAAAGAGAAAAACTGATGAACTGAACTCTTTCGCATTATATTATCAATCCGATCAACAGTAATAATTCGGCACAAAAGACAAGTAATGTCATTAGCAATCACAACATTTGTCATTGTTCCTAAACCCGCAGATGGAATAGGTTGTATAATTGTTTAACCGGGAGATCTATCTAAGTCATGCATATACTGATCATTAATCTTAAACATGATGTGATCACAAAACCAACCTGGATCTCTTATACTTATCCACAGACTAACCCGGGTAAATTCAGAGTGTAACAAATCCGCAATAAATCAGTTGAAACAAAGACATCAAATACTTTTTTTGCTCGTCGTGAGGGATATGCAAGAGAATTAACATAACCGATACCCAGCTTGAACCTTATACGATAAAGCAGTGATACTCAAGTAAACACGACCTTCTTTCAAATCCAAATGTTTAAAGAGAGTATCGATTAATATTCTTAATATGTCAAAAATGAACCTATTATTTTTATTTGGGTTATCTTCAGCGTAATGCTCAATCTTTTTCTTCGCTTCATAACGTTGAGGTATGAGGTTAACGAAATATTGATAATTAAAAGTCGTAAGTCGTAAGTAATTTCTGGTCTCTTTCTGAAAGTCTAGAAGCCTCTTCCGAACCAAATTATGACAGGCGGAGCCCTTTCTTCCTTCTCATCATAATTAACATCACTGTACCTACAACGATAGGCACTAAGATTTTATCTATTTATTAATTTTCATTATAATATTTTTTTATTTTTTACATTACCGAGCATTATACATTGGTATAAAACAATGATTTAAAAGACATATAATTATAATTTATAATATACTTAATGCAATCGAAGTTTTGGACACGTGTCACTACAACAACAAAAAAAGTTTTCTATTCTAATTCATCTACTTATTTTGATTAAAATATTTTTTTATTTTTTTATTTTTATATTACCGTGAATTGAACTATTTTCGAATTTTTCGAATTTCCGTGAAGTGAACCATTGTTATAAAACAATCATTCAAAAATCAAATAATAACTTAATTACGATTATTTTTTATTTAAATAATAATAATTAATAAACCATGTTTGGCACGTAGTTAGATATATAAAACTCTAAAATAGAGCTTACAAGTAACAAGTCCAAATTTATAGCAAATCTCACAAAGCATACAACTTTACAAAAAGTAAGTCTTACATTATAATACATTACCTCGCTTAAAATAGATAAGGTAAGAATTATAAACATCCAACATTAAAATCAAAAAAGTCATACAGAAATAGTGGTTACAGACTATAGAATTATAATTATTGTAAGAAGATAATTGCTGATGATATGAAGGAATTAGAAAACATCATAGCTATGACTCACCCCAAAAAAACATATTCTAATTTACACATCAGGGTTTACCCACAATTCCATCTCTTAGCAGTTTAAACTTTTGAAGTAAATCTATAATCTTCTCTAACTCTTCTTTCCAACGCAAAAAAAAATAGTAAATTTAGCCATGTGAGAACTTAAATTATCACGATCAGTGTCAGTAGATAAGTAATCTTAATTATAATATGGTTGTAGGTCAATAAGCAGTGATATCTGAAGGCATGATGCCCATCCACTTTAAATTTTTACAATGGGAATACACATGCATAAATACACTCTAAATAGTCTCAAACTTAAACCAATTAAATATCAAATAACCCAAAATTCAAGTCACGGAGGCAGAAAACTGGAAGGGTCCGATCAACAGCGCTAATTCGACACAAAAGACAAGTAATGTCATTAGCAATGACAACATTTGTCATTGTTCCTAAACCCGCAGATGGAATATGTTGTACAATTGTTCCGCCAGGAGTTCTATCTAAGTCATGCATACACCGATATCATCCAAAAACATGATATAGGTAACTAAGTTATTATTTAATTTTTAAATGATTGTTTTATAATAATGGTTCAATTCACAGAAAATCGAAAAATTCGAAAATGGAATAGGTTTTATAATTATTCCGCCGAGAAATCTGTCTAAGTCATACATACACTGATCATTAATCTTAAACATGATGTCATCACAAAACCAACCTGGTCTCTTATACTTATTCACAGACTATCCCGGGTACATTCAGAGTGGAACAAATCCGCAATAAGACAGCATATATCTTTTTTGCTCGTCGTGGGGATATGCAAGAGAATAACATTGTAACACCCCGATATTTTGAAACGATTAGTTCCGATATATTTAATAAAATTTTCTAGTATTTTATGTTTTATTAATAGCTTATGTTTAGGAATGGGCCTTGGACATGCTTAGAACAACTTTTAAAACCTTGAACTTTTGGGCCCAAACACCTTAAACTCTCTTAATTCAATTTATAAAAAAAAAATATATATATATATAAATAAATAAAATAAAATAAACAAATATATATGAAATAAAAATAAAATAAAATAAAATAAAATAAAATAAAATAAAAAATTAATGAAAAGGTAGAGAAAGGGCCGGCCAGTTTTGGGGAAAGATCTTTTGATCTTGTAACTCCCATTTTAATATAGTGAGTAATTCTAATTATTTCTTCATAATTTCATTCCTTAATTACCTTTTGGCCAAAAACCTAGAGTCTTTCTTACTCTCATTTTCATGAACATCAAACTTTAAAATAAAAAAAAAAAAAAAAAACCCTAGCTAGTCACACATATTCTTTTTGGGTCTTCTACACTTGGATTTTTTTTTGGTGTTTTCATCTCCTTTGTAAGTATTTTTATGTATTATCTTTTATTAAATTTTAAATATAATTATATGGATGATGTAATTTTGGTGTGAATGAATTTTAGTATAATTATTCCATGATTTTTGTAGTTGTATGGCTATAATTAAATAATTGACAAATGTTGGATGTTGTGTGTGAAAAGGAGCATGTTAAATTGTGTGTTGATGGATGTGTAAATTAATTATGATAATCCTAAGAATTTATAAAAGTGATGTTAATAAAATATATGTTTAAAGTAGAATTTTTTAAGGAAAAAGTTTTGTTAAAGTATAAGAGGATGTTATAATTGGTTTGAGATCTTAAGGTAGATACATGATTGTTAAGGGTTTTATTAATTGTAGATTTTGAAAATAATTTATTTTATGGGAGTATGATTTTATGGTTGTAAGATGTGGATTTATAGGAAATGTGAAAAATTTGAATTTATATGAATTTATATGAATTTTTAACAAAAAATAAATGACAAATCCCGTAGGATTGAAAAATGATAAAAAAATGTTGTTTTTAGAGCATTTTGGCTTTGAAATTAGGTTAAAAATATCTATACTATGTTATAAGTTATGAAAATTGGTACCCGGGGGTTTTGATGCCTTCCGGACGCAACGGTGAAGTCGGATTTTCATTTTGACAGTGCCGAGACAGTTTTCTGGACAGATTTAGTTGCTGCCTGTTTTTAGTGTTTAATGTGTTTAGGATTGTAGTTTATGTCTCGTGATATGTGTATGTGTTTTATGTGTGATGGTAGTTGTTTGGATGTGATGTGGTTGCCTTGAGGATGATGTGAATGCGTTCTTATTTCCGAAAACGGTTAAACCTTGTAGGAAGCCGATTCGTGACCGGAAATTGATTTGGGCCTTTTGCTTTGTTGCTTGATCAAGGTACGTACACGCAGCCTAGGAATGTAGTATATGTTACGTACCATATGATATGGTAGCAAAGGTAAAGTATGGGCATGTAATGTTATGATTGATACGCTTCCGAATAAATTATTATATTATAACATTTTAATAAGCAGAGGTAGTATGACCTCACTAACTTAAAAGTAGACGTAGTATGACGTCAATTGGTGGAATGAATTACTCGCGGCCTTTGGAGCCTATGAGCCACCGCGGGGGTATGCATACTTAACCATAGACACCGAAGTAGGACGTGTGTCTATGGTAGAGACTTGCTTAGGGGTTAGCTCCCCCTAATGTATTGTTTCGCCTATGGAGTTTGAAGTGGTACCAGCAGTATGGCTGGATAAGATACAGCAGTATGGCTGACTAACTAGAACATGAAATTGTTAAAGTTAATACCTTGACTTATTGCACTCGATTAATTGAATTGTGATTTCCTTGCTGACGTGTACATTTTGGTCTTAACGATCCTGCGATGATGTCGATTCCTCTTCGGATAATGACTAGCAGTAAGTTAATTGCAGGTGGGGAGTGAGGTCTATTCAGGGAGGAATAAAAACGTTGTTATCAGAATTTAGTATGAACCTAAGTTTCCGTATTTTCTTTTAATGTTGGTTTAAGAGGCGTGAACGCTCTCGAGTTGTAATAAATAGAATTAATTTTGCAAACTTATCTGCTGCTTCGTCTTTATGTCTGGTAGATGGTTTAGCACTATTAGAACTCGGTCCGCAAGTTTTATTTCTTTTGAACCGTTTTAACTAACCGTTTAATGTCCCGGTTTGACTCGAACTATATTTGGCTACTCAAAAAGTCTATTTCTCCATTAAAACGACGCGAGTTAAACTACGGGATGTTACAATTGGTATCAGAGCGGGAGTTCTATTTAGTGTTATATATCTAAACCGATGTCTTAACGAAGCGTAAGTCGCGACGAGAGTAAAGGGGTAGACATTAAGGGGGTGATGTTATCTGTTTGTTGTTTTTTTTTTACTTTGTTATGTATGCTTGTGATGGATGACTGATAGAACCATGTGTATACTTGTGATCATCTGAATTGTTATCCTTGTTTTATTTCGGTAATTGATTGCCTTATTTTCTTTCTTTGTGAGTCAGGAAGTCGATTATTATCTTACCCATGGATAAGGGAAAGAAACCAGCAGAAGAGGGAATGAATACCCTAGTGGAACCTTCAGAGACCTTGGTTAATGCCCCAGTCTGGGCAGAAATTGAGGCTCTGGGTATATGGGAACGAAAGGAGGGAGAAAGTTATTTAGAGTACCAACATCGGATGGAATTAATGTACTTGAAAGCCAAACAAGTATATGAACGGTTAAGGAATGGGGAGATGATCGAAAGGACGGAAAGAGAAGAATCACAGAATCCTGAATTTGACAGAAGGGTCGGAACTATTCATATAAACTCCGCGGGACATTTAACGACAAACTTTCCCTTTCTCATGTTACAAGATTCAATAGTTCCATTTCATTCCATATATTTATATGAATATTATCTAAATCAATCAGTAGTGAATTACATTACGCTTTTAACTCATGACTACATTGAAAAGCAACCTTAAAGTTGAATCTACCATCAATAAAGAGAAAACAGATGAACTGAACTCTTTCGCATTATATTCTCAATCCGATCAATAGTAATAATTCGGCACAAAAGACAAGTAATGTCATTAGCAATGACAACATTTGTCATTGTTCCTAAACCCGCAGATGGAATAGGTTGTATAATTGTTCCACCGAGAGATCTATCTAAATCATGCATATACTGATCATTAATCTTAAACATGATGTCATCACAAAACCAACCTGGATCTCTTATACTTATCCACAGACTATCCCGGGTAAATTCAGAGTGTAACAAATTCACAATAAATCAGTTGAAACAAAGACATCATATACCTTTTTTGCTCGTCGTGAGGGATATGCAAGAGAATTAACATAACCGATACCCAGCTTGAACCTTATACGATAAAGCAGTGATACTCAAGTAAACACGACCTTCTTCCAAATCCAAATGTTTAAGAAGAGTATCAATTAATATTCTTAATATGTCAAAAATGAACCTATTATTTTTATTTGGGTTATCTTCAGAGCGTAATGCTCAATCTTTTTCTTCGCTTCATAACGTTGAGGTATGAGGTTAAATAAACATTGATAATTAAAAGTAGTAAGTCTTAAGTAAATACTGGTCTCTTCCTGAAAGTCTAGAAACCTCTTCCGAACCAAATTATGACAGGCGGAGCCCTTTCTTCCTTCTCATCATAATTAACATCACCGTACCTACAACGATAGGCACTAAGATTTTATCTATTTATTAATTTTCATTATAATATTTTTTTATTTTTTATATTACCGAGTATTATACATTGGTATAAAACAATGATTTAAAAGACATATAATTATAATTTATAATATACTTAATGCAATCGAAGTTTTGGACACGTGTCACTACAACAACAAAAAAAGTTTTCTATTCCAATTCATCTACTTATTTTGATTAAAATATTTTTTTATTTTTTTATTTTTTTATTTTTATATTACCGTGAATTGAACTATTTTCGAATTTTTCGAATTTCCGTGAAGTGAACCATTGTTATAAAACAATCATTCAAAAATCAAATAATAACTTAACTACGATTAATTATTTTTTATTTAAATAATAATAATAATTAATAAACTATGCTTGGCACGAAAACCTGAATTATAAACATCCAACATTAAAATCAAGAAAGTCATACAGAAATAGTGGTTACAGACTATAGAATTATAATTATTGTAAGAAGATAATTGCTGATGATCTATCAATCCATGCTAGAATATAGGTTCATTAAGCATAAGTTCAATTATAGGTTCAAAATCTGTAGCTCAAAAACATGCAATGGTTAGTAAAAGATGATGTGCGAGAATCTAAGTGAGGATAGCTCGATGGGTCAAGGTATGATAATATAGTGGAGCTAGAATATAGAGAAAGAAGAATGAAGATAGAAATAGAAATATACATGCAAGCGACGCGGCGTAGGAGGATAATGATAGCAGCGATGGTGATAGCAGCTCCAATGAACACTCACTCTCCTTTTGCCTAACCTCCTTAACAGGTTTATGGCTAGCATTCCTTCTTTTTTTTCATTTTTCAATTTTTTTCAAATACTTTTTTTCTTTTTTTTTCGGGTGGTATGAAAAGAGAAACAAAAGTACAAAAATACAAAATACAAAAAGAAACTAACATGCATAGACTCCCCCCATGCTTATCTACAGCATTGTCCCCAATGCTTAACTGCGTAGCAAGGGAACAAAGAACATAAGAAACAAAAGCATACAGATAAGGGAAGTCTAATGTAAAAAGAACTAAAACAAAAAAAAACAAAAAAAAAAAACAAAAAAAATCTAGCTAAAAGTACGGGTTGCCTCCCGCAAGCGCTTTGTTTAACGTCGTTAGCTCGACGCGACTCACCCCAGTTAACTGGGTTCAAGATCGTTGCAAAGGAAAAGGTTCCTCTCAACATAAGCATTCAATTGCACATCTTTCAGATAATGTACCCAATTAGGCTCTTCATCATTAAAATTTAAATGGATGTCCCCAGCAAGTCTTTTCTTTTTCTTTCTCTTTCGAGAGTTATCCTTGCGACATTCTTTCTTGCGAGTTTCATGGGGGACAACATCAGGGCTCTGTTTGGGTAAAAGATTATTAAAAATTACCTTGGGAGGTGTGGAACTCTCCCTTATCACTTCATGCACATCATGCATTGATTTTCCGACTTGTAACTCATTGCCCTGCACACTTTCATCATCTTGCAATAGTTCATGGGTTAGATCAAACACTTCATCACAAGTACCTTCCCAACTCATCACTTCCTCACGTCCCCCGGTACCTTCAAGGAAGGCCTCTAAGGCATCAAGGTCTGACTCATAACTAGACTTAGTGGGGGTATCAACACTACACACAGAATTAACATAAGCAGAACAAGCAGGGGAACGATCAATATTGAATTCATGCTTAACATCCCTTATGTCCATCACAGTCTTGCCTCTAGCAACATCCACAACTGTCCTACAAGTTGCTAAACACGGTCTTCCTAAAATGATTGGGGTCGTATGGTCTTCAGGTATATCCACAATCAAAAAATCACAAGGGACCACAGATCGACCAATACCCACCGACACATCTCTCAAAATCCCCTTGGGGTAAATAATGCTACGGTCGGCAAGTTGTAGCTTGTTCTAATGGGGGGCCATTTTACCAAGATTTCCTAATCTCTTATACAACGAGTATGGCATCAAACTCACACCAGCACCTAAGTCACATAAAGCCTTATCTATAGAAAAATCCCCGATAGTGACAGGAATATTGAAATTCCCGGGGTCTCCTAACTTAGGAACATTGGCGATTCCCCCATGCTTGTCGGATAGTGAATCCTTAAAACATTTTAGGAACCGTGGATGCTTGAGCTAGCATGTCTAGAAAAGACGACTCTAAAGATTTGTCTTTGAGCAACTGAAAGAACTTCCCGTACTTCTTCTCAAGTTTAGCCTGGGCTAAACTTTGAGGGAAAGGAATATGGTCGATTTTTAAGTCGGTTACCTTAGACTTTTTCTTATTTTCCTGGTCAATTTCAACAATTTCAGAACAAACAGCATCAGAGTTAGTAGTAATAATAGGCTCCACAGGAGACACCTCCTGGAGAGGAAGGTCAGATAGTTGATTACCTTTCACCTCGATCACGGCATTTATCTGATTCGGTTCCTTGTTTTTGGGTTCTAGTTGGCTCGGGAATTGATTGGGGGCCCGAGTATTAAGCTGTTGTGCTATTTGAGCCAGTTGTGTCTCAAGAAACTTCATGTGAGTGACACTACTCTGAATATGATTCCGCACAATGTCTCTCAACTCATCGACCTTGGACCTAAGGTTAGGTTGAGGGGGTTGAGCATATTGCTTGTACGGAGGTGGTTGCTGAAATGGGGCCTGGACATGCTGTGGATTCGGCACATTGGTGCTAGTGTAAGACAAGTTTGGATGCTTATAACCTGCAGTATATTGGTTAGGATGTGGGTTTCCATTGGGCTTACCGTAAAGAGCATTTTCCTCCTCGTAAACTTGGGGGCAAGAGCTCGAACAGTGGCCTAGAGCACCACATGTATCACACATTATAGAAGGATTTTTAGCATTGGAATTAGAAGATGAGAAACTTACCATACTTACCTTAGCCACGTGTTCAGTAAGGTTGGCTATCTGTTTGGTGAGGGCTTTGATGGTCTCAGATTCTGCAACATTACCCTGGGCTACCGAACCTCTCTCATTACTCCAAGAGTGGCTATTTTTAGCCATGGTCTCAAAGAGTCGTAAGAGATCCTCTGGGATCTTAGAATCCATATCACCGCCACATGCGGCGTTGATCGATGATTTGTGTTCATCAAACAGTCCTCCATAAAAGGACTGAGCAAGTAACCAGTTGGGTATCTCATGATGGGGACAACCAAGCTAAAGGTCCTTAAACCTCTCCCATGCCTCATAAAAGGACTCAAAAGGCTGCTGCTTAAATATTTGCAGCTGGGTCCGAATCTGGGATGTCTTCCTAGGAGGGTAGAACTGGGCTAAGAAGCCATTGGCTAGAGCCTCCCAGGTCGTGTATATGCCTGCTGGTTCGGACTTGAGCCAGGACTTGGCCTTATCCTTCAAATTGAAGGGGAAAAGTCGCATCCTCACCGCCTCCATGGACAAATCTTTGGCGGTGATGGTGTCACATCTCTCTATGAAGTCTGCTATATGGTCGTGTGGGCTCTCACTAGGGTGACCACCAAATTGATTCCTCTCAATCATTTGGATGAGGTGGGGTTTAAGTTCAAAGTTCTCGGTCCCAAAACCAGGTTTTACAATGCAAGGGATGGAGGTTTGGGTGAGCGTGGGCGCACCCATTTGGCCAAAAGATCGGTTAGCATTATTGGCCATATTGTCTTGTTGTTGCCTAAGTCTCCTAAGTCGTTCAGCGTTCAGTCTGCGGGCGGTAGCCTCAATCTCCGGGTCAAACCGCTCAAGAGATCGAGCTCGCCTGGGCATTCAGAGACAAGGGAGCCAAAGGTTTGGTGACAACAAGAAAATGTCTAAGTAAACCAATAAACAAAACAAAAAAAGAATTATGGTCGCCTCCCCGGCAACGGCGCCAAAAACTTGATCGTCAAATTTTAATTAACCGCAAGCGCACGGTGTACGCGTAGTGCGGGTCGAACACAAGGAGGCGAGATAATTCTAAGTTGTATGTTTATGACAACTAAGACAAGAGGAAAACAAATCAAATGAGTTTGTATCTAATCTAGGATGCAAAAACTAAAACAAGTATTAAGAAGATTGTGTTAAAACAAGATATGATGAACACTAGGGCGTCAGGCACCTAATTCTAACATGGAATTCAATTACTCTCATAATTGTATGGAATTAAGCCGTTGACATAATCGAACGTGATCTAATTAATCTCAAGCTTCCGCTTTATTGACTAATATCAATTTAAGGCCAACTAGTATTAATCCTCAAACTTCCGTTTTATTGGTTAATACTAGAAGGAATTTAACTTAAACATATCTCGATCCTAAATTAATCCTAATCTCAAACTTCCATTTTATTGAAAAGGTTAATAAAGATATTTAAATCAAGATTCATTAAGCATAAGTTCAATTATAGGCTCAAATCACATACAATCAATCAATAAAATATCAATGCATGCTTCGAATTAGGGATTTTACCCTAACCCTAGATAAGAAAACTACTCACTATGCATAACTATGGAAGACATATAACAAGTAATGATCAAAAGCGAAGAACAAAACAATAACATGAGAAAACTTACGAATCTGAGAAATAACATAAACCGAAAATGCGAAATCCAAATGCAACAAAGGTTCTTCAAAGGTTCATTGAAAGAAAAACTACTCTAAAAACTTAAAGGAAATTACAGAAAATTAGAATGAAAACTGGTTTTCTGAATAAAGGTAACCGCCACTTTAACTAGTGGCTCCAAAAATAAGAGAAGAAAACCGTCAGAATTGTCCCGGATCGACAAAGCGATGAGTGTCGTCGCTCAGTTTCTGGAAACTTTGGAGTGCATCTTCGATTGAGCGACGAGCGTCGCTCATAGGGCGACAACTCGTCGCATAGTTTCTGGAAAAAACCAATGGGCATGTATGAATTGGCGACGAGCGACGCTTATGGGGCGACGACTCGTCGCTTGCTTTCTGGACAACACTGATGCCTGCTGATGAATGCGACGAGCGTCACATAGAGGTGACGACTCGCCGCTTAGCTCTTGGATGCTCTTCACTCCATTTTATTCGCTTTTTCTTCGTCGGGACTTGCTCGTGGCTCGGTTTCTTCACATGACAAGGGGTCTTAGGCTATTTCTCCAAGCCTTCACCCTCTTATATCTCCGGAACCTAACAAAAACCTTCAATTTTGCCTCAAAAATCACATAAACCACATGATTGACCTCATGAGATAAAATTTGCAACAAAACACTAATAATACACCGAAAACCCGCTAAAACTTCATATAAGGAGCATAAAATCGATGAGGATAAGTGCAAATAATTGCACTTATCAAAACATAATTCCCAGAAAACCCACATCAGATTACCCATATTAAACAATAATTATCAAACAACAGAAGCAATTACCCCATTCAACTGGATTTATATAAAGATGTAAAGCAAAGGAAGAAGCTGATGATGGAGTTAAAGGTTTTGAAAGGGAAGAAAAGCAAAGGAAGAAAAAGATGATGGAGAATTAAACAAGGGCAATATGGTAATTTCACCCTTTAACGGCCATTCAAACGTTTTTTAGCCCATATAGTTACGACAGTTAGTTTCTCTTAACATGGTGCTTACCATGTAGAAACAAAAACAAGATTAGTTATTACAGGCGTTTCCCTTAACCTGGTGCTTACTATGTAGAATTTCCCAAAAAATAAAACTAACAAAACTAACAAAAACCGCAAAAATAACATAACAAGGATTGGCGATGAGTCCTCGCCCAAGACGTCGACTCGGCGTTTCTCTTAAAGCCGACTCAGCTTTATGTTTTGTTTCAAATTCATAATCTAAATTTTTTCTCATTTTTAGTTATGTACGACTTCAGATACAAACGACCCGTAAAAACACAATGGACTGTAAAAAAATTGTTTAAAAATACATTAAAAAAAATACAAATTTTTGAGAATATAAACTATTTGAGATCATCTAAAAACTTTATTTCACAAGACTAGGTAGTTTGTTCTACAAAAAGGGGCAGATAAGCAGATTTTGACACAATCGGGTTATAAACAATATGGAGAAAAAAAAGGAAAAGGGAGACATGAAATGGATAAGGCTATCTATTTATCATTCCTTACAAACTCTATAGTCTACATTGTTTCTTATTTACTCATCACCAATCCATATACACAACTGCCCAGGTTTGATATTTTTACTTTTGTCTTTTAATTTAAATGTTTTTTTTTATTCAATTAAATCCCTTTTTATTTATACAATTGTTTTAGCAATATTTTACAAGCAGAATTTCATGATTCAATCTACAAATATCCTTATATCAGATCCTAAAAATGGTACCATCTTGCAGAAGAATAAACTTGGTAGTATGTGCTTCTTTTAAGCTAAAGATTTTGGGGGTAAATTTATTAGAAATGTTATAATTATTGTATGATATAAGTACACCAGTAATTTCATACTATTAATTAGGTCAGGAATCAGGATCATGCCAACAATGTCATCCACATTGGGTGGATGTTGTAAGTCACCAATTCATCTGGGGGAATACAAATACAATAGAGCACAATTGGTATTTAGAACTTCTTTAATCCCCATTTTTAGAACCAGAAATCCAATGATTTTTTCTAATGGAATTCTGAGTTTAAGTTCCCTGATTAATGAGTCGAGTGTAAGGAAGCAGTCATTAATGTCTGTCGCGGGTGAAAATGGAGGAGATTTAGTTGAGGAAGACGAAGATGATGAACTCTGTCCTGTAGAGTGTGTTCGAGAATTTAAGACGGATGATGAATTCTTTAAGATTTTAGAGAAGGCTAAGAGTACCAATGCATTGGTTGTGGTCGACTTTTATCGAAATTCATGTGGTAGTTGCAAGTACATTGAGCAAGGATTTGCTAAGCTTTGCAAAGCTTCTGGTGATGACGATGTTCCTGTCATATTTTTGAAACATAATGTAAGAATCATCACTCCATCTGATCACAACTTAATGGATAATTCTCTGAACATGTTTTTTGTGAATGAATATTGGTTGAAAGGGTGATCAATTAGGATCATTGATATATGAAATTGGAAGTTGATAAGAGTATTGATTTGTGTGATGTGTTGAATGCAGGTGATTGATGAGTATGATGAGCAATCAGAGGTTGCTGATAGACTGCGCATCAAGGTTAATACTTCATTTGCTCTACTCTTTCCATTCTCTTAGGGCATGCTTGGATTGGGTGTAAATATTTAAGGGGTAAAAAAAATTAAAAGTAAGAAAATAAAGTTGTTAAATGAGAAGTTAGTGAAACTTGATTGTTATAGAGGTGGGAGAATGGTTGCAAAGTAATGAAAAATGAAGGGAGCTCTCAATTTTATGGGTTTAATATTTACCCTAGGGGAGGATGGGGGAATGTATTACCTCCATAATAGGGAAAATCATCTTCTTTTTCCTTTATTATTTACCCTAGGGGAATGTATTTCTGTTGTATGACTGTTTTTGTTGCATCAATTGCATGTTGCAATTCATGCATCTCAATGCTGCCTCTCTTTGAAGTTAGCCTAGTTACGAAAACATTCTATTATCACAATACCATTAAATAAGACCTAGCAAGGCATGGTTTGGTAGAGATCGGATGTACGAAATCGTTTGTATTATACGCTACTTGGACTCGCTTACTCATGTTGATGTGTTTGAGCTTGCTGTTTTGCGAAAAAAGCTTTCAAGACTATGAACCAAACTGAACTGTCCAAGTGTCTTTCACATGTTTGAATCTCACAAGATATGCTTATTGTTTATGTCTTTACCTCAATTTTTAGTCATCATCTGGAACTTAAGGACATGTTTGGTTGGGATGGAAGTTCTTCAAGAGAATTTTTTGATCAATTTGTTGGTCTCTAAATAGTTATCCCATACTTTCCATCAATTGCCTTACTTCGTATCCTTTCCTTCCTCTAGCCCTTTTCCTACATCTCCCTCTAGTTTTTCTGAACAGTCTAATTTGGAACCTGTAGAAGGGAATTAGAGAGTAGAGTGAGTTTGTAAAGAAGAATATTAAAGTAATTGAAAGATTGTGTATGTTCTCACAAATGATGAGTACAATTGTACAAGATCACTTTACATAGAGGTTGGAGTAGCCTACTAATAATAACGACCTTTGAAAGAGTCACTATCTTTGCCTTTTCACATACCCATAATAACTCTAAGTCTTCATGATCGTTTATAAATCTTGATTTATACATGTACTTTGTTAATGAAAGCATTCTAAGTGTCTTCAATCATTCTAAAACTCTCTAAACCATACTAAAAGTCTCTAACTAATACTGCTCCTTGAAACTTTTGGTCATCATTTCAGGTAAGCCTCTAAGCTTCTCAAAGCTAACCTTTGAAAGGGCGTGAAATTGTTAACTATCTAATCTTTTCCATCAATCTCTATTAGCTTAACTTCAGTGTTATTTTGAGCTTCTCTGATAAAATGATAATTGACGTTCATATATTTTGTCTTGCGATGAAAGATAGGATTCTTAGATATTGCTATTGCAGAACCACTATCACAATGGATAGTTGTAGCTCCTTCTTGAGCTTCACCAATATCTAACATTATCTTTCTTAGCCATATTGCTTGATTGAAAACTTTACAAGTTGCAATGTATTTTGCATCTACTATAGATTAGGCTATTGTATCTTGTTGATTAGATGACCAAGAAAATACTCATTTTCCTAGTGGAAAATTGTATTGTGAACGACTCTTCATAATTAAGAGACCATTCTCAATCACTATTTGTGAAACTAACTACTCTTGGAATAGTAGTCATGATCTAAAACTAAATATCATAGTCAAATGTGTTATCTTCACATGTCTAAGGAGACTCTTTTGATGCTCCTAGTTGAAGTTGGCTAGGACTTTGTATAAATCTTGATAAATACTTGTATCAACCTTGTTTCAGTAAGCTAAAGTATTTTTTGAATCGTTTTCTTTTTGAATAATATATTTAATCCTTAATTGTTGAGATGATAAGGTCATGCATATACAAAGAAAGTATTGAAATATCTCCATTCCTTTGAGTCTTCACATATAGAGTATGCTCACTGAGACTTTTCACAAAACCGTTTGAGTGAGATAATCATCAATTCTGTTTAACTAGGCCCTTGGAGACTATTGGAGACCATATAAGGCTTTCTTCAACTTCAAGATTGTGTCTCCGTAGTCCATCCCCTTTTACTTCAAATTCTTAGGCTTGCTGAACATAGATCTCTTCTTTTAGGTACCCCATTGAGGAATGCAGATTTGACATACATTTGATGTACCTTGCATTCCTTGACGCGGATAGAGCTAAGGCTGCTCAAAAAGTATCATGCCTTTAGAATAGTGCGAATTCTCATAATAATCGATTTTGTACTGTTGAGAATAGCTTTGACTACGAGCCTTGCTTTATATTTCAAAACAGAACCATCTGGTTTAGTCTTGATCTTGTAGATCCATTTTCCTCCAATGGCTTTCTTATGAGGTCGCTTCTCCACAAGTTTACATGTCGTATTCGTCAATCATCTAAATCTCTTCTTCCATGGCAACTTTCCAATCTAAATATTGAATTGTTTACACTAAGGTTTGCCTTTCCATATGCAATCACTTTCTTGGCTATTAGTTCTCTTGCAAATTCCACATCGAGAAAACTTGTTTTTCTTTTCAGTTGCATTTCCTCCTTTTTCATAACTGGACTTAAAAGAGTTTCTAACTTATTTTGCACTTGTCTTTGTTCTTTCTTCATGAGCTTTCATTTTGCCTATCAACTCTTGTATTGTTAAGAGTTTACATATCCTTTGTGACACTAGTTGCACTATCATATATTTTTGTCACGGTGCTCAAACTTTTGTCAACATAATATTTGTAACTCTTGTTTAGTAACTCTTGTTTAGTAATCATTAATGTTTTCTCTAGACTCTATACTCAAATTCCTAAAATTCCTTCTCATGTTTTTAAGTCGGACGGTGCTGATCTTCCCTTTCTTGAAATGAAACTCTTTTTGCAATGTATCCCATGCAATTTTAGATGAACATGCAGTAACTATATTCTTGGAAAAATAGTATTCTGTCATGGTATTTTTTATGGATATATACAGAACTGATGTCTAGACGTATGGCTCTTTGTTCGAGAGTAGTAACGACTAGAGAAAGTTTTTAAGAGAAGACAGTTAAACTAATCGAAAAATTGTGTTTGATGTCATAAAATGATAAGTGCAACATTCCTTTATGCTTACAATGAGCCAAGGACTCATGAAATGATTTGAACTTTTCATATAGTAAAGTTGATGATGTTTTGCTATCAATAGTCATTTAGAAAAAAAATATATATTTTCATCAAATGATAAATTTCTGAACATTTGACCTTGTTGTATCAAGAGCCAATTCCCGAGATGTTGATGACGACTTTGAGCATCTCGTAGCTCACGCGATGTCTTGCACACTTGAGAGTGGTACGGAGAGTGTCGTGAGTTATGGAGTGGTAAAGTTTGGGTCATTTGATCACGTGATGATTGATGATGAGTTGGAGTGTAATGAGAATTGAAGATGGGATGGTCCAAGAGATGGCTCGACCTGTCGAGATGTAGGTGCTAGATCGAGCCAAATTGTAGGAAGCAGGCAGTGAGTCTCTGAAGTCCCGCTCGACCCACTCGAGCATACCTGCTCGACCCGAGCGAAATGTCTGCGGGCAAATCAGAAACTTTCTGTTTCATATGCAGTTCTTTGTGGGCTTTTTTTTAGCTTTTGTCCTATACTCTTGTTATAAGTCTTGGGCCTATATAAAGAGTCTTAGGAGTGTGTTAGGGTTTATGTGAGTGCCAAATAATTACTAGGATTTAAGCTATAAGAGTGTTCTCTATTGTATTAGGGTATTTTGTGGGAGATTGAAGTAAAGGTCAATCTTTGCTTTGGAGACTTGTTCTAAAGCATTGTAAGGTGAGTCATTTTGTAATGTTGATTATATAAATGACAAGATACTTTGTTTGACGGGGAGCTATCCATAGATACCTCATTATATTGTTGTGTTTTGTTCTCTTGTTGCATGCTCTGTTTTTGGTTGTTCTTTGCACTTAGTTTTTGCTGTTGTTTCTTCCACATTTCATTAGCCCATTCTCAACAGACCTTGAAACCCTATGTGAGAGTTACTTAATGGCATTTAGGTACTGGAATGTTCTCCTTATCAATTAAAAAAAAATTAATTTGATTAACCTTAGAAAGTTAATGTATATGTGCAGACAGTGCCTCTCTTCCATTTCTACAAAAATGGAGTATTGGTGGAGGCGTTTCCAACGAGAGACAAGGAGAGGATTACAGAGGCAATCTACAAGTATATGTCATCTTCTTCACCTCTACAGATTCCAAGCTAATTTCTTTTTAACTAATAATATTATACTCCCTATATTGTATTATTCTCTATATATCCACAATATTGGTTATGTCAAGATTTGGACATTTTCTTGCAAAATAAAATCTCTTATACGAAGTTTACTTCCAATTGAGTGAACTCGTATCATTATATGTCAAATGTTGTAGTAAATTTTTGGTTGATATCTCTCTTATGATATGATATTAAACATCTAAGTCACAAGTTACAATCTCATCTAATTCATCCATGCTCTTACTCTAACAGCTAGTTTGGTTGGTGGTACTAAATGATGGTAATGGGAATGATTTATAGTGTAAAATTTCATCAAAACTTTTATGTCATTCCCATGGTAATGAAACTTGATCACAAAAAAAAATATGTTCACCAATTTTCATTACCACCGAATACCATATCTCCTATTGGTAATGCATTGGAATAAATTTTATAAATAAATTGAGATGATTGAAGGTTGTCAAGCTTGGCCATCAAGGTAGTCAAGAGATTTTTCAACCAAAACTACATTAATTTTTCATTCCCATTACCGCAGTTTATTACCACCTACCAAATAGGCCATAAAAAATTGTCATGTGAGATTGCGTGATAAAATACACAGCATACCTTCAGACTTTAAACATTACTTTATACTTTTGATTGAGATCAACTTTATACAATAATCATCATTATACTCTGTATGAGGTTCTTGGATTCTAACTCGAGAGGGTAAAATATATGTCAAGAAATAAAGGAAGGATGATGGAAAATATAAGGAGTGGAAGAAGGATCGGCATATGGTGTTCATTGACTTGGAGAAAACATATGATAGCATATCACGTTGCGTCATCTGGGATAGTCTCAAGGCTAGAGGTATTTCCCCAGTGTATATTGAGGCTTTACGGGATATGTATGACAGAGTTTCAACTAACATTCAAACATCTGTTGGGTTAACAGAGTCTTTCCCGGTTAAAGTAGGACTACATTAGGAATTCGCTCTAAGTCCTTTCATTTTTGCGATCATTATGAATGCGATTTCTAAATCTATCTGGGAGACGGTAACGTGGTGCATGCTATTCGCGGATGATATCGTGCTGGTAATAGAAACTAAAGAGGAGGTTAGGAATAAATTGGATGAGTGGAGGGAAGCTTTAAAAAGTAAAGGGTTGCGCATTAGTCGTACGAAGACCGAGTATCTGCGTTGTGACTTAAGTGGGACATCATCGGTAGGTGAGCCAAATGTTTCCATTGGTGAAGATGTGGTTAAAAGTATAACCTAGTTCAAGTATTTGGGATTGATCATTCAAAAGGATATGGGAAGATTGACAAAGATGTTAATCATCGTATCCAGGCGAGTTAGCTTAAGTGGCGAGCAGTCACCACGGTGCTATGTGATAGGAAGTTCCCATGAAAGTCAAAGGAAAAATTTTTACCGGGTGGCAATCAGACCTGCTTTATTATATGGGACAAAATGTTGGCCCATGAAGAAGATTTTTGAACATAAAAAAGAAGTCGTAGAAATGCGCATGCTGAGGTGGATGTGCGGGTACACATTGATGAATCGAATTAGGAACCAAGAGTTTAGAAACAAACTAGAGATTGCCCCCATTTCTGGAAAAATGCACAAAAATAGATTGAGGTAGTTTGGACATGTGCAGAGAAAGACTTTCGACGCCCTAGTAAAGAGGGTTGAAAGAATTATAGTAGAGGGTAAGAGGAGTCGAGGAAGACCTAGGAGAACATGGGATGAGCAAATAACAATAGGCTTGCATGAGTTAAACCTCTCTAAGGATCTGACTAGGGATAGGGGTAGTTGGAGGCGCCATATTCATATGGTGGACTATTGATGTCTTTTTAGGGTACCTTGTAGGGTTTTTGTCCTCTCGCCGTTTCTCATTTCTATTTTTATTAGTAGTAGTATTGTTTTCTTTTTTAGTTGTGTTATTGTTTTAACGTACTAATTTATCAATATATGTGTTTTATTTATCTCCCACAACGCAGGAGCTTCTCTTTATCTTTCTCAAGCCGTGGGACTCTTTTTGGCCTCGCTCTCACTATGAGTATGAGTTGCCGTCGTTCTTTCCTCTCCAGACCTTGTCCATAGTTTTCTATGAGTGGGATATACCAGGTAGGATAATGATAATGATGACATTCTACTTCATACCTTTTATTTATAGAGTTAATGACATGTAGTTGTCCCTTCATTACTTAATCAAGCAATGCAATGCATTACGGACATAGTTGAACTATACTCATATTTTGTTAGATACTTACAAATACAATACAAAAAGATTACCAAGTATTGTCTTTAATTAAGATGGCTTCAAAATAAAAAGCTCAAAACTCATATTTTGTATTAGTTAAACTATTCAAACCGGATCTCACAAATAGACCGTCTTATACAATAATTTGTGTACTAATTTTTCCTAGACACACTCTAACTTGAAATCTTAAATCATCTTCTCATTTCCATATTCAAAAAAATGAAACTTTAGGTACATTTTTTTTTGTATTAGTCCAAGTATCCCTATTTCGATAACAATTTTCATTTCTTTTACGAATGATTAAATTAATTTTTATCAACTTTTATCAGAACTAAAACTATTGAAAAAAGAAGAAAATAAAAGTTTAGAGAAAGGATATTCAAAAAAAAAAAAAAAAAGTTTAGAGAAAGGGAGCCAAATAGAATTTTCTAAGCATCTCAACGTATGAATATGTGAAAACAATTCATCTAACGACTCATAGTACGAGTCATCATTGTCAAAAACTCGTTCATGTTTATGAAGCCATCTCCATCCATGTCTACTGCCGCAACCATGTTCCTGCAATCCGCAAGCGTGCACATGTCTCCTAGCTTCTTCAACATCTCGTACAATTCCTCGGCGCTTATCTTCCCATCCCTATCAGTGTCAAAAACTCGGAATGCATTCCTTATATCCATAGTCCTCACTCCGCCTTCACCACTATTGTGCAACGCCATGAACTCCTTGAAATCTATGTACCCATCTTTGTTCTGGTCAGCAACTTGAAATATCTTGTCGACTTCCCATACCGTATCCCCCTTCCCTATGGCGCGGAGCAAGGCTTTGTACTCTTCTGGTGATATCTTTCCGTCTTTGTTTTTGTCGAATCTCTCGAACACCCGGCTCATTTCCTCTACATTTGGCTGGAAGACCGGTAACATGCTCGAGTATTGCTTGTTGCTAAATGAAAACAAACGCTTTGAGCTCGTTGTGATCTTGCTTATGTTGTACTGGTAATCAAGAAACCTCAAGCTAGACATGATATCAGACTAAGAAAGGATGAATGCTACTAAAGTATGAAACTATGTATATAAGATGATATTCCATGTTTATATAATGCATAAAAGGTAGAAAACTACAGGGAATAAAGGAACATCGTATAGAATGGACAACAGATAATTGAAGTGTAGCAACGTGGTCACCTCAAAAAAAAAAAAAAAAAAAGAACACTGAAGCAAAGAATATAAGTTGCTGTACATAATCTAATCTGGAACTTTCTTCATTTATTCCATTCCTCTATGACTGGTTTAAGGAAAAGCCCTTTAACCTAGTGGGATAACAACGTTCTGAAAAGATCTCGATTGAAAATTTAGCCCAAACTTTAAAGCACGTAATTTAAGCAAGCATTATAAGTACAACAATATCAAAGTCATAATTGCAACAATATGTAGTTGGCTACATGAAACGAACCAAAACAAACAAAGACAGTATTACAATTTACATGCATAAAACATTAAATTATAGGTACAATTGAAATATGACAGAAATGTTTTCGGTCATATGAGAACTTAATTATACTTCATAAAGCTACATAATGAGCTTCGGATATTCACTGAAGTGGAGTTTTCAACCTTTTCATTCTCAGTTACAGTGCATAAGTTATCAATTTTAACAGTATGCGAGTTTCTTCTCAACTCACTCGGTATCCAGTTCCTTCATTAAAATGATCAAAGTTAGAAGGAACAGTTATTTCTTGAAAGTAACAGCACCTCCAAGCAGTAAAGAGTAAACGAGGCAAAGATGCAGGATTTACTGTTTTGATGTAATTCACATTTGTGATGATAGACGATTAAGATCCACATGACCAGAAAGCACCGCTTTGTTTCTTTCCTTTACTTTTACCTGATATATAACCCTGCTCATACCAGATAACCCTCAGAAAAATTCATGCTACATCATTAGAATTATCAATACCATGGCTGCACGGGAGTAATCTTACCTCAAACCGTCAAGCCACATTTCTGTGATCAAAGTTTCACCAGGAAAAACATGCAAAAGAAACCGACCAGAGAGACTTTTAACCATGTCTGAGTCCCCTTTGCAGATGCATCGAACAACAGCCCTTACTGCATAGCCAAGGGTGCAAAGTCCATGCAATATTGGACGAGGGAATCTGCACAGCGTAAACGTAAGACAAAGCAAAAATAACATAAAACTAAAAGTATCCTTTCCCACATAAAACAGAAATTCACTAAATTTATACTTAGAAGTGAGATAGAAGGAAAAGAGCAGAAGTAGGCACATTGAAGCTACACTGTACAACAATGCCAAAAGATTACAAGGTGTAGAAACGTGTTATCAAGCCTTAATGACAAGATTAGTAGATGAGTGGAGAACGCAGCATATCTAGAAGCTAAATGATGATGAAAATTGGCTCTTTCAGAAATTCAACTCTGAAGCCACATCGCAAAAACACCGAATCACATCAAGGAATCGAATCACGCAAAACAATAGGTTTATCTAGAACCTGCAATAAGTGTGGAGTGTGTGATTAAGATACATATTTTATTACAGTCAGAAACTATAAAAGTGTGCAAGTTACCACTGTGTATTAGGTATTAGCTACTGCCTACTACAGATTTTGACCACACATCACATCTGAAATTGATCGAGGAAGCTAAACAAGAACTATTTTAAACAATCTCAATCTATCAATCCCATGTAAAACATCAGAGTAAGCCAGCCAATTCACTCCAATATGTCAAGTTTTCAACAAAAGAACCATACCCAGCAATCTCTGCAACCATAGGGTCTGAATGCAGTGGGTTATAATCACCAGAGAGTCTGTAAAGCAAGGCCTGCATCTCAGAGTAATTGAGCCATCAATTTGAACAACAAATGCGTACAATGGTTAAATTGTGTTTACAACATACCTGTGATGGCCCAGTAATATCTTCAAAAGATGCAAAAGGTTGACTTTTGGGTATCGTAATCGCTGGAACCTGGCTCCCTGAATAATTTCTGAAAGAATAAGGATCAGAAGACTTTGAAAAACCACCAGCACCTCTCAAAAAGACAGTGGCTCTGCACATTAGAATTTTGAAAGCCTTGTCAATGATGTACAACAACAGCAGTGTCAAAGCTTAATACCAAAAGATTGGGGTCGACAAAATAAACATAAATAAATTAATAAAACACTACCTGTTCATGCAAAGTGGTTCTCCAGACTCCTCATCCGAGCTAGTAATTTCTATTTCCAGGATAGCTGCTTTTCCTGCAAAGATAAAGCTGCTCAGAAAATAAACGTGTCCTAGTAAGAAAGCCTCTAAACGGAAGTCTTCCAAAGCCAGTGTCTCTGTCACGGTGTGGACATGTTATATCAGACTTGGCTTTCTCACAATGCTAAGCTCTTTGAAGGGAAATGTTTAACGGCCCATCAAGTGGCTAATAACGTCATCGTTTTTGTTGCTTCTAGACTTAAGGATGATAGGAAAGCTAGCCTTATTGTTTAGCTTGTTTGTTTTTCTGTGGTGGTTAGGTTTCTTGTAGCTTTTGTTGGTTGCTTTGTTGCCTCCTTTTCGTGTTTAGGGGGTGTTTTTTTTCCTTTTATAGCCTAGATTGTAAAAGGTTTTTTTGGAGTTAATATATTCCTTTTAATTGCCAAAAAAAAAGCCTGTGAACTAGAAAGTTAGATCATCTACTATTAAGAGACCATAATTTGATGTTTGTCTGCTTCCTTTGTGATTATAATTAAAACAATTTTGCTTACTTGTTAGGATTAAGGCTTTGGCAATGTTGTTACAACAAAAAGTTATTTAATTGTCTTGTACTTTTCTACACTAAGGGCCTGGATTGAGTATAAATAGTAAGGGAGTAAATAAAAGTTAAAGTAGGAAAATAAAGTCAATTAGATAGAAGGTTAAAGGAATTTGATTATTAAAAAGGTGGAAGAATTGTTTAGAAACTAGAAAGTAATAAAGAAATAGATAAATAGTAATTAGTTTCCTCATTTTGGGAATTAATTTACCCTAGGGGAGGGTGGGGGAATACTTTCCTCCAATTGAGGGAAATCATCCTACTTTTTCATTCATCTTTCTTAGTTTACTCTCATTTTGCCTCTTTCACTATTATTTCAATTACTTCATTTGCAGCACTACTTACCTTTATTTCACTAATTTCAATTATTTTACCCCTTACATATTTATACTATCCAAGTGAGCCCTAAGGTTGACAACCATCTAGAACTGTTGTTATATGGCTGAAAACCTATGAAAACTGGACTGACATTACACAATTAACAAGTATCACAATCTTAAATAGTCAAACTAATCCACAAACAAACATCTCTCCCTCATTGTGGCTAAACAATAGCATTGAGGAATGTGCAGAGTCAAAAAAAAAGTTAAGATTTGTTAATCATTGTTGACGGAGGAAAGCAGGCTTTCCTGGAGATACATTTTACTAGAATAAGCTAAAATCTAGGACGAGTCACTCTTGAATTAGAAAGGTGCAAATCTATTAACGATGTGCTGGATGATGTATTTACAAAACTTGAAATTTATATAAAAAATGAAAAGTAAAAGAAATCTACATAAGCGTAATAAGAAGAAAGTTATCCTAGGGCTCAGGAGAAAATAATCCTATGCTCTGGAGAAAGTAAAACGAAAAGTAAAAATTACCATATACTCCATTTTTTATTTATATAATAATAAGCTCTTATAAATAGTTATAATAATTGACCAACACATAGCTTTTAAGGCTTAAATAAGGAAATATGGACTTGAAACACAAAACTTGACTCAAAAATGATGAAAAAGAACTCAAACATTTATTTTGAAAAAAAAAAAAGAGCAAAACTGGTCGAGTCGGATTCAACTCACTTTTTGCAATTTTTGGGTCTGCCAATCAGAGCACAAGTCAATATTTTCCATGTTATGAACCACTAATTTTTTTGATCAGGCTCGTTTTTGGATAGGATAAAATATTTACAGGTTTACTTGATATGCATGAAAAAAGTCAAATTTGGTAACCTAGAAAGCAACGGTTTTCCCTTAACCATTACATAGATCATCTGCTTACTTCCAATGCCAATTTGGTCTAATTAAAGATTCCTGAAGAAAACATCAGATTATATCTCAAACCTTTATCATGCAACCCAGCAACCCTAGCCTTGTTTCTTATCTGCATAACATTGGACAGGAATTAGCAGTCTGCTGCAACTTAAATTTGTTGAGGGAGACAAAAAGAATATGAATCCTGAACATATAATCTAAGGACTTGACTTACTAAATAAGATGTAAGGGAAAGGAACTAATAAGAACTTAATAAGCTCAATGGAAGATAATTGGCCTATAAAACAAACTGGTGATAAAAGACTTTAACATGCTTCCTCAAATTCCTTTGAGAATGTGAAAATTAAGAGAAGCAGTATGGTATAGAGTAGCATACTATTGGGTGTCATTGTCAAAAATACTTGAAAATATAGAAGCAGAGAATCCTTACAGAAGTATTTGATGGAAGGGGCTTATAAATTTCTATATATTGTTGTCCATGTAGGAGAAGCCGTGGATCAAATCTGAAATAAATTGAAACATCAGAAGCTCAAACAAAGCTAGAATCATAACAAAATTATGTATTGATAATCCCATATTATCTAATACTGATAGGAGTTAAAAGCAATCCTATTATCAGAAGTTTCAATCTCACTGTAGCTTTGCAAGATAGAACTATTAGACATATGAAGTAGATAAAAAGAGAAAAGTATTTACACCAATCCCGGAATATCAGAGAGCTTAGAAATAGAATTTAGAGAGAATATAGCTGCAAATGTAGGAAAGACCTGCAGAGAATAGTAATGGAAACTGATATTACTGTTTTATCTCCTATCTAGCAGCTTTAATAATTACATAAATAAAAAAAAAAATTCAAAAGATGCTTATCGCATTAGCTAGGAGAAGTGGTAAACTAGTTTAATAGTCTACATAAGACTACTGCTTCAGCAAACATCATTTTCAAGAGGTTCAACTTATCATTTACAGTGATGAACAATAAATATTGGAACCTAATATAATGAAACATATTGCCAAGTTCATACAGGAAAAATAGTTTTTCATACCTTAATGAATTGTTGGCCATCGTTATGGTAAACATATTTGAGTTCATTGGCATCAACTGCATTAGTTCCACATGCGCCAATACCAAGTGCATATAGAGCAACATCTCTATTTGCAAAGAAACAATTGTGAAAATGAATACTAAAAAGCAATTTCAATGCAACTAAAAACACCTATCATTCATTCATATCTAGGATGGTCAAAAAAAATTTATATTACAATAAAAAGAAATTGTATTAGTAAGATAAATAAAAACTATTATTGTCTACATGAAACCTACAGTGTATAAGACCCAATACATTGACTGCAACAAAAATCTAGTCTACGAAATACTTGCGATAAAAATATTACAGAAAAAAAAAGGATAGTACACTTTGTACACAAAACTCTTCTAACTAAAATTTGTATCTTGGACGAGCTGGTAATTTTGTTATTCAGAACTGTTAATTTGCGAAGAAGCTTCCAACCAAAAAGTTCTCATGTCTTTATGACTCCTAAAATCAACAACTATCCATTACCCCAACGCCATTGAGTGGCTCCTGCCTAGGATGGGATCGGGGGAGGTCGGATGTAAGCAATCTTACCCTAGTTAGTGATAAAACTAATAAAGAATTTCTTTCAATTGAACCTTGGTAGAAAATATCATGTGCAACATCAAATAAATAAGTACACATGATAGTAGTTGTGTTCTATTGCACCTAAAAATGTTGATGAGATAAAATCAAACATGAATGGAAAAACTCAGCTACTCAACAGTTTTCTAAAAAGTCTGCAAGTGGTATTACTGTAGCGAATTACGAATGATCTGTTTTGAAGTGGCTTGTTGTGGAAGACGTAGAAATAAGAAGTTAGAGCGAAGAAACAATATAGATAAAAGAGTAGAGAGAGAAAGGAATCAGATTGAATGTAGAATATTTTATAAGAACTCTTTGGGACAGAGGAAACCTCTTGAAAGCTTGTAATTATATTTAGTCCCATTACTTGAGCACAAGTCCAAAAGCATTCTAGATCCTTTGATTTGCTTAGCTACACTTATATGGATGAGATTGACACTTGCAATTAGAGAGCCTAACATTTCATCCTAAAGGTTTGCAAGATTGATAACTATCCACTTTAGTCCATTTCAAAGTTCTCTACACTCTTATGTTAATACTCTTTTGATAGAGTTCTTTTCCCACTTTCTTCTGGCCTTCCTACCTGTTTTAAGTTTACCTTCTCTTCAATCAACTTTTTAACCCGTATAAATAATTTTCCCTCCGTTGTGTTTTCCATGATAGAATGTTATAGTCAAGCCACATATCCACACCAAAGTTTGCTCAATAGTACATTGTTAGATTTATACTTTAAACATACGCTTGAATAGAAGAGCAATCCATTCAGCACCATTCATTATCCTAATGTCATTCCCCCAGATAGATGAGGGGTTGGGGTAAAATGTACAGAACCTATCGCTTGTAGAAATAAAAAGAACATTTTTTAATAGAAAACATCATATGTACTTTCAATTACACTAATGAAATACACTTATGACTTAACCAGGGTTTTTGCTATAGTCAATTATAAACTAAAAGGAGAGGTGTTCACCTCACTCAAGGATCACTAAAAAAAGTTTAAGTGGATGTAATATAATGATGAATGGCAATTATAAGAAAATAATCAAGACAAAGATTTAAGGAGGTTCACCAATCTTGGGCTACATCCACCATCTAGCCTAGAATTTATATTAATATGTGTTTAAAAGAGAAAATACAAACTTGATAGGTATTACAATTGAGGTTATGTGTAAGGAAGAGAGGAGTTAACATAGGGAGAAAACTAAGCAAGAGATAAATAGCTCTAAGTAATGAGACTATGGTGCACCACTTAAGGGGCCTATAACTCATGTGTTTATAGCAAGAAGTAGGGCTTCAAGTAGTCTCAAGAGGCAGCAAGTAAGGGGAGCAAAGTAGTACAGTGGGACACCAAAACAGCAGACACGAAAAGGGGGTCAGTAGCATCGCTCGACCCACTTGCTCGGGCGAGCCATAGGTCGAGCAGCCTACAGTGCTGCTGCCACGGCTTTTCTTCCTTCTTTCATTTGTGTGCCACTTGTCCCTAGGTCCCCAAAGCTCTAACACTTTGTCCTTCTCTGAATGGTCACTTTGTAGTTTTGCACCTCCAAGACGCCACTACCTATTAGTACAACGTACTAATGGTACGCTTGATACCAATCACAAGAATGGTACTTTGTCCTCTTCTAATTTACACTAACAATCTAGATTAATTATTTAATCTTGTTTTATTACTTGGTGACTAAAAGTCACCACTAATCCTAACATAAACTATATCAAAAAACTATAAACTCCGCAAACTAGCGTAATCAATCAAATTCAAATAATTAACTTTTGCGTAATCCAAAGTTTCATAACATACAAAATTCAACAAAATTTCAAAATTAAGGACCTAAAAATACCTCTCGGAATATCGATAAATCGCCTGCGAGCAGCATCAAATACCGATTAACGTCACATGTACAAAACAAAGAATATTCATCATCATTGACCACAAATAAATTAATATATGAACAGTAAGTATAATCAACGACAAGCTGCACAAAATTGATTGCAACATAATCTAGAAAACAAAAATAAGAAGAAAATTGAGGATGAGACTTGAGATTACGTCGGGAAATTCGTGAGCAACGACGAGATCAGGATTAATACGGCCTTCCATGGCAGAAAAGCAAGAAAAAGACAAGAATGGATTGTGGAAGGCTGTAGGAATAAATTGAGAAATTGGAATCCGATTGAGTTACGCAAATTGATTGACTAAAGTAAACTCCTCAAACGATGAAATTGTTTGTCTGGCTGGACCTGTTTGGATTGAGTTTAATTTAATGGCATTATTTCGGACGGTCATTTTTTACAATTTTACCTTTGATATAACTTGAACACTATTTTCAAAAAAAAAATCTTGAACACTTTATTATCTCAAAAAAAAACAAATAAAAATAATAAAAAACCCTTGAACACTTTGTACTAGAAACACAACAAATTGCGCTGACTCTACACATTTTTGTATGACTTTCCCTTTTACAATTATAAATCTTCTTTAATTCATTCTTATCAAGTATCTTTTACATTATCGATCAAATCTAATATATTGTATCTAGAGCTGTTCAAAAGTGACCCGACCCGAAAATCCGACCTGAAACCGAAAGTAAACCGACGTAACCAATTTTTGTAATCGACACATACAGATTAACGAGATTACGAACAAAAATGACCAGCCAGGAGTCATATCAGCCTGAATCATGCTTCGAAACCGAGCTCGATCCGGCAAAAACCGACTAAACCTGAATAAATTTTAGATCGAATTGCTTTAAACCTAAACCAATTTTTAACATAGAAGTATGATAGACTCATATTCAATCATCTTATTATTTAATCTAATAATAAAATTATATTGAATCGATCGATAGTAATTAGTAGATGCGTAGTCGATAGTAATTAAAACCGAACCCGATCGTACTTCGACAAAACCGAGACCAATTATTAACCGATGACAACCGACAGATTAACACTTCGACACGAACTTCACGAACACGAATCGATGCTAACCGAGTAGCTCGAATAACGATCTTCAACCAGAGCGACTAACGGCCCGAGGTGTGACCGTCGTGAACCATGCCGAAAAATTCGATCCAGAAATACAAGAACCGAATGATACGGTCCAGAACCACCGATCACCCGAATGAACACCTCTAATTGTATCTTTTGCATTTAGTACTAAGTCTTTTGAGATATCGTTTATCAGAAAGTCGGCTTTCAAAATCCATCCAAATTCACAAAAACACATATGACCACACACGTATTTTACAAAATCACATACTATAAGTTATAGTTGGAATTTTGAACTAGTTTTAGTAGGTATTTTTGCATACTAAAGTATGCATTTTGAATAGTTGATATAGACATTTTGAACTAATTATAATAAGTATTTGTACACATTAAAATGGACATATAAACGCATATAGTACATAAAATAAACTGTTAAACCTTAAACATCTACATCTCACAATATAAATTAAACTCATACAAAATATAACATAAATACCTACAACAAATAAATTAAACATCTATAGCACATAACAAAAATACCTATAGACATAACAAAAACACTTAGACTCACCGGTGGTGCTGGTTTAAGGGAATTCTTCTTGTTAATTTGAATTTAGTTTGCATTAATATTCAATTTAAGTTCACATTGATTTTAATTTGAGTTATATCAAGTTTAGATTACTATTTAATTTATTTTTGGTTTGACTTTAAACAATTTTATTGAATTTATTCAAATGCCACAACTAATACAATTAATGCGAATGCAAAAAGATATGCAACGATTTTTCTAAAGAGAAGCAAAATGGTAAGCGAACAAAGGTATCGGTACGAATGATAATACACTATTATAATTCTAAATATAGGCAAAAGCCTAAGCAAATGACAAGAAAACAGAAATAATCGAACGACAAAATTATTAGAATTGAAAGAATGCGACCTTGAGAAGAGGTCGAGCAATGCAAGTGTACGTACATACTAATAATATAACCCTCATTCGGGGTACTAAAGCTAGTGCTAATGTAGCACAACCAAAGAATTAACGTGTAAATCAAAGCAAAAGCTTTGCTTATCTCTTTGCTGCATTCTCATCCAGACTAATTTATGTTATGGGCCGGGATACTATAAGTTATCAAACTCTCTTGATATACTAGCTTAGCTAGCTTCTTGCTTTTAGTTACACTATAGGTCTAGTGCGCCTGCCCGCTGCTCTTCCACAGGTAAGAGCGTTCTTGGGAATCGGGTACTCGTCTCTTAAGGATGTCGATGTTGTGTACACTCGAAGGTAGAACTGTTGTCCCAAGTATTGACGGGCCCAGAATTCTGACCTCAAGTTCCACATACCCACATTGTCCAGAGCCAAATAGATTGCAGTCCATGACTTGGGATACACCTAAAAATTGATATTAACAACTCATCAACTCCTCTTAAATCCCAGCTTACTCGAATTCAACAAACACACGTGAACAATCAATAAAAGCCGTTTTAAGAAGTAAAAATCAGTTAACATACCTGTGTGGTACAACGGAAAACTGCATCACGAAGATTGTACTGGTTTCTGTTGGCTGGTGACCATTTTCCTCCGTCCATGCTGTTTCCAAGATACATTTTGTCAAATATTGTACGAACAATGTTGAGATCTTTTTAAATAATTCATTACACTTATGACTTACCCGACAACAAAGAAGCTGTAACCATCCAAATGCCAGCTCTGAATGATATTCTCATTATTCTCGAAAACAATCTCAATGAAAGCTCGGTAGTCAGCACCCATCACTGAAGTAGCAAGGTAAATTCCGGAACCAGTGGGGTTACTCGGAATGCTTCCCACAGTAAAAACTCCTCCGATCTTAAAGTAATCCGCGAGCTTTAGGGGAGTGTCAGCAGGGATGAATGACACACTGTTAACAGCATACCTCTGCTTGCCGTTCACTTGTCCAGCAGAATTCTGTAGTCTGATAGTTCTGGTAGTGTTGATCATACCATAGTGGTAAGACCCTTGTGGGTTGGGCCTTGGACCACTTGCAGTAAGATTGGTCCTAATAGCACGGGCCTGGTTGAGTGACCAGTCGATCTGGATTGTGGGCCCTCCAGGGATTGGTCCTTGGACTGAGCCTGCGGAGTTGGCATAGCGAAGGATACCAGTTGTTGTGAGTATACGGCTGGTAAAACGCGATGAAGCTACAACATAATAGTCCCGAGGGGGCTGATCAGCAGTGATGAGAACCGAGTAGGACTGTCCTACATGAACATCGAGTGATGAGAAAGTGGTTTGGACGGTGTGAGTTCCCTCAACTTCCACCAACTTCATCTTGTGATCTTGAATACGGAAGTTGAGCGAGTTCTCGAGCCCAACATTAGAAATCCTTAGTCTGTAAGTCTTCCCTGTCGAAAACCAAACGATGACAATTTTATTTGTCTTAGGCATGAACCAGCCAGCAAATGGTATACTATAGTATGTGATTTTTGTTCCATTTTTTAATAAAATTTACCTTGTTCAACATTAAGAGTGGCACCACTTCCCCGACCATTGATTAGGATTCCGTCTGGGGGAGGAAGCTTATGTCCTTTGTCAAGGATTGCTTGCAGTTTCTGCAAAGCCACAAAATACATTCATCAGCATCTCATAAAGATAATTTGTTTATTCCTACTGCCTGTCTTTGCTTAACGACGTTAACGTACTCTCGTTACACACAACGAAACATAAAGTTAATTAAAACGATTTGTGCCAAAAAATACAATAAGGGGAAGCGAGAGTTACTGTGTGGTTTGTCTTGTACCAATCTCCAATGAGAACAGTGTAGTCACCGGCAGGTTCAGGAAAAGGAACAGGGATCCTTGGTCTGCTAAGGATTCTGATACCTCCGAAACCACCAGCGGCCTTGTGAAATCCAAGAGACGGGAAGTAATAGAAACTACCGATTTGATCTTTGACTTGGAGGATGTATGTGAAGTTCTTTCCTGGGGGAATGGGGCATGTTGTTCCGTATACACCATCTTCGTACGAATTTCTTCTGTTCTGAATTCCATTCCTGACGCACAACACAACAGATTGCTATTTAGGGAGGAGTACATTTACTTGCATAAAACACATTAATGATCAAGATTCAAGCAACAGTTTAGCTAGATCGGAATAAATACAAGGGTCAAATGTACGCAACCTTACTCGGGCCAGTGATAACAATGAGGATGTTTTTTTATTGAACCTTGGTAACAAACATCATCTGCAACTTCTTATAAATAAGAAGCGCACAGAATCAAAGTTCATAATCTAACTTATATTGTATTTTCATTTGAGTTATGTTACTCAGACTCTTCATTTTTTTTCACGTACCTGTGTCCGATCCTTGATGCTTAGACATTGGTATGATATTTGGACACTTCATTTTAGGCGTAATGTTAAATATTTAAACGTATCCGACACTTGAAAACGTATCCGACACTTGAACACGTACCAGTATCTGACATCAGTACCCGAGTCCATATACCATTGACAAGTTGTATCAAAGTACAAAAAGAATGATTATAACTCTGATTATCTTAATACCAAAAAAATAAAAGACACCTAGCATCTCTATACTATGCTTGCGTTACTGAGACTGGTAGAAAGAATAAAAGGACTTTTAACCTTTTTAGTTTTAAGTTAGAACTGTTGTAACTCTAAATTACACTTGAAGATATTATGCTTCTTTACATATCAAACTCGATAGTCTTACAAAATTTCCCCATTTTCCCTCCACATGTAGAGTCATATGTCCTTACTCATCTTTTAGTGTTGAAGGAACATGTCATTAACTTGATGTTGAAGTAATGTAAAGCTTACATCAACATAAATCATTCTAAACCACCTAGGCATGAAATTCATTGTTAGAGTATATATGGGGCGTCCACCATCAACTTAAATTTTTGGTTGAGTTTATTACTTGACGTGATATCAGAAGCCAACATAACAAAAAGGTCACGGATTTGAATCTCAACAACCCCTCAAATTCAAGTACAATACTTCGCACCAAGTATGGTTTGAGACCACATAACATGCCCAACCCCCTTAAACAAGAGCCCTTTGGGCTAGAATTATGGATGCAACACATGCCTTCAACTGATGGTTGAAATTCAAACTCGTGAACTCTTGTCACATTGGCTTTTGATATCATGTCTTAAATTGATAAAGACTTGAGGCCTCATAATCGTTATGTATTCTAACATTCATTTAGAAAGATTGCTTGATGCAATTATTATCAACTAAAGCTATGTAAAATACTAATCAAACATTAATAAATTCCTTTTGCATTATGAGACTCAACCCTACAATATAAATTAAAAGATAGAAATACAGATTGACTAACCATCAAATATCAATGTACCAGCAAATTTTCATAAATATGAGCATTGTGAATGTGATGAATGTACATAATTTCAGTGGGTCCCATCAACACAAATTACCAATTTCATCATACATGCATTCAATAATGGCCCTATATGCCTTGACGTGAGGGCAGGTTCAGATTTGGATTTAGATCAGAGGGCTGACGC
Organism: Amaranthus cruentus; assembly: GCA_019425755.1. Taxonomy (NCBI): domain Eukaryota; kingdom Viridiplantae; phylum Streptophyta; class Magnoliopsida; order Caryophyllales; family Amaranthaceae; genus Amaranthus; species Amaranthus cruentus. Next base: position 15,804,607 of record CM033461.1, read on the forward strand.
AACAAAAACTATATAAAAAAAAGTGTCATTACTAGTAAGACACAATGAATCTACTTGTTCAACATTTATTTTTTGTTGGAATTCTCAAAATGGAAATAAATGTACCGTCTTCCATAACAAACTATTCAACATTTTGTTGTATTCATATAAAAAAAGATGAAATTTTGACATAAAAGCAAGACAACAGTTTATTACTAGACATGTACTGTATAATTTGAGATCAAATAAAGAATAGCAAGCTACATCAAAATGGCATCTCATTTTCACAAATTCTTATATGAGATAGATTTTAACGTGAGACGCACCTCATATATGGGCTAAATAATCCAACTTATTGTTATCAAAATTTCGATTATCATACACAATTTCACAACTCACAATCCAAAAATAGACGATCGATCCGGATCTTAAGTAGGATCTTAATAGTGGTAGGATATACGATCCTACCAAGATCAAGAAAATAGGTTATAGTATCATAACACGATTCTAAAATTCTATGATCCGATGATCCGATTCTATAAGGTTGCCTCAATCATAAAAAAATATACCTTTCATATGAATATAAGTAAAATATATAAGATCATAATGATTATTAAAAATATACCTTTTAACCAATAAAAAATGAAGTTAAATAAAACTTTATTTACACCTAAAAACTTCAAAAATGAACTAAAGAAATATGAGGGATAATCAAATATCCTATAGCATAATAAACCATATTTTTAGGACCTTACATGATACAATTTGATTTTACCGATTTCAATCTAACCTCATTTTCGATCCTATATAAGATTCTCATTCTAACAACTTTGGTCAAATCAAAATAAATTATTAACAAATAAACTCCTTATTTTAATGTCATTTCACCACCAAGAGTCCCTCATGACGATAGATAGCTCTCTAATTTTAGAGTATAGTACTTCCACTTCCCAAAACATAAATAAATAAGGCATCTAATTTTAGAGTATACATAAAATATCATGTTGGCAATGACAAGTTAATAAGAAAAGATCTCTTTATTATATATTAAATGATGTGCATTTTTAGTTCAACAAAAATAATTAAACATTAATTATTTTTATATAAAATTGGATACTTATCTCAATTAAAATAGTATTTCTTATACTTTTCGCGGATAAGGTTTTGGGTCCGTTCTCTCTTCCCTCCCCCTCAGCCTAGCTTGTAATTAAAAATAATAATAAAATTAAATTTTATAAAACAAACACATAAAAAAAAATAAAAAAAAACTAGAGTAAAAAATTAAGATTAGAGATGATATTTAAAATAAAAATAAAAAGAAAGAAATTAGTTAAATGGCGAATCTTGGGTCTAATAATTACAAGAGAAGAAAAGGAAAAAGAAGAGGTTGAAATAAAAAACCTCACGGGTTTGAACATAGAAATGACATAGTAGCTAGCGACACATTCATTCTATGAGTGAACCCAGATCCACCACAAAAATTCACTTTTTTATACTTTAATTAGTACTACTACTAGTACTAATTAAATTAAAGATCCAAAATCACGTGTATACAGACTAACCTAAAAGTTTACAAAAACCAATTACATTAATCACTCAAATTCTTTTTCTTACGGCCATAGTCTATACACATTCACACCATCCTTATAGAAAATTATGATCAGGGTCTGACTCTTTACACATTCACACCAATTACTTAAATCCAATTTGATCAGAACGGACCAGCCCGATTCTTGATACGACAATTTTGTTACTTGTTATTTGTGGCTACGATTGTATCATAGCGATTATCAGATTATAAACCGAGACAACATTGATACAAACACAAGATCATACTTTTATGTATTGAAGGCCAAATAATTCTACTAATATGAACGCATTATTTTGAACGAATTAGATCCTTCAATATCGTGGGTGGTTTTAACTTTTAAGCATGTGCAACATATCTAACCGCATTCAACCTTTAAATTTAAAAATCTTAAATATTAATAGACATTAGATTACAATGTTTTTGCTTTAGGTTAATTATTTATTTTTACACCTCAAAATTTAAAAAAAAAAAAAAGAAAAAACAAATAGACCTTCAAATTTATAGTTTACTAAACTTAACTTACCATGAAAGAAGGAAAGGAACATCAAGACTATTAAACACATTAATGATGAGATTATCATTAGTAACCGAATGAATATCAGGTCCTGGAAACTGCCCATTTATCAATATTCCCTGTAACAAATAAAATACCCCCTTTTTTAAATCAAATCAAATCTTTAAACATAGACAAACATCAAATAAATTATTAAAAAAAAAAAAGAAGAAAACCTGTTGGCGAACACCAAGAGGGTAAATGTCACCATAAGTGACATTCCAGTTGAAAAATCTGTAAGGATCTTCTGCAATAACAATGGAGAATAACAGAGAAGCAATACTCAAGTATAATAATGCCTGCATTTCTTTGTTGTATGTGATTTTCAATTGATAATTTTTGAAGGTCAGATGGGCTTTTTATGTTGATGAAGTACAGAAATGTATGAGAACTGTGATTTGAAGGATAGTAAGAGTTATAATAATTAATATAATAATAAGGAAAAAAAAGTAGTGGGAATTGAAAAGTGCGGTACAGATAACAGAGCAAAGACAGAGGAGTAGCCCAAAAGAGGAGGGAGAAAGTGGGAGGAAGATGACAGATTATGATTTCGGAATTAGGAGGGAAATAGACTCGTTAAGGGCGTGCTTGTATCGGGTGTTATTTAAGGGGAAATAAAATCAAACTAATGAATAAAAATAAATATAAATGCATTTTAAGTAGTTGAAATAGTTGTGAAAAAAAGGTAAAATGAACATGAAACAAAAACAATGAATGAAAAAGAAGATGACTTCCCCTATTATGGAGGTCATACATTTCCCCACCCTCCCCTAAGATAAATATTTACCCCACAAAATTAAGCGTTCTCTTTATTTTTCATTACTTTGCAACCATTCTTCTACCTCTACAACAATTAAATTTCACTAATTTATCATTTATCAACTTCATTTTCTTGCTTTGACTTTTTTTACTCCCTTAAATTTTTACACTCAATACATGCATGCCCTAAACCATACTCTCTCCCTGATTTGCGAGAAAGATAGTAGTTTTTAAATGGGAAATTACATATGGTAGCATCCAGTTTTTATGAAATGTTAGTAGTAGCACTCTTTTAAAAAAAATCCACATGGTAGCATCCAGTTTATGCACTATCTAACTGCAGTAGCATTTTTCGTTAAGTTGTTAAATTCTATTTAATTCATCACTTTGTAAGTTTTTTTCCACATGATAACATCTTGTTTTGTTTAATTCACCATTTTGACGTTTAATTCACCATTTTATTGTTTAATTCACCGTTTAATTCATTAACGTCCATAAATGTTTAATAATTTTATGGAAAAATTATAAATGTTAAATAATTTTACGGAAAAATAATTTAAACATTTAATTCACCATTTTAATGTTTAATTCATCGGTCGAAACAAGTACTCTTTCAAATAAGTACTTGTTTCGATCGAATTTTCGAAAAAGTTATCCCATAAGGATAGTAGCGAAGTCCTTTTTTCAAAAAAAAAAAATCATTATGATGGGTACAAATCACGTCAAATATCTTTTTCGGCTTACACATCGGAAAATAAGCGAATAAGTACTTGTTTTGACCGGATTTTCGAAAGAGTTATCCCATAAGGATAATTGTAACATCCGTTTTTTGAAAAAAATCTTTATGATAGGTAAAAATAACACCAAATATGTTTTTTGGTTTACGTATCGAAAATATAGGCGAACAAGTAATTGTTTCGACCGGATTAGATATTCTCGTATAATTTTTTAATAAAATTATTAAACATTTATGAGTGTTACTGAATTAAACATTAAAATGGTGAATTAAACGTAAAAATGTTAAATTAAACAAAAACTGGATGCTACCATGTGGAAAAAAACTTCAAAAATGATGAATTTAACGGAATTTAACAAGAACTTAAGGGAAAATGCTACCACAATTAGATAGTGCATAAACTGAATGCTACCATGTGGAATTTTCTTTAAAAAGTGCTACCACTGGCATTTCATTAAAACTGGAGGCTAGCATATGAAATTTCCCTTTTTAAAATTGGGGTAATAAATGAGATGGGAGTATGAATTGTTTGGAGGAAAATAAAATAGAGTAAAAATGTATGATGAGATTAAAAGAAAGTGGTGGGCCATCTTTCAAAAATAGAAATGGTGCAAATTAAGTGGGACGGATTAAAATGGAAAATGCTGCAAATTAAATGGTATATGGGGAAGTACTCTCGAATCTATGACTTGAAATAATTGACTTTCCCACAATTTTTTTAACACCAATGTTTTTTTGTTTTTTTTTTTATTTTCCTGAAAATTTGCTTAAAATATTTCAATCTTTTATTAATTTTTTTATAGTAATTCTAATTTTTGATTTATCATATTATATATTATATATTATACTAAAAAGAATGAAAATTTCCAAATATCATGATTAAAAAGAATTTGTTAAAAGGAATTTATTTATTGGCCAATGAAAAATGTCATAGCATTTCATCTTAACCAATATCATTACCATTAAAATATCTTTAAGCATTTATTTATAGTTAAATTGAGTAATCAAAGATTATAATATATTGCATAATATATTTTGACAATTTTTAAAATTACAAAGTTAATTTATACATATAACCGTCAAAATTGCACGGGTTTTATTTTTTAATATCATATATTTATATATGTCGATGCTAAAAAACAGTATATTGCATGGGTTTTATACTAGTTATGAAACTTTTCAGTTTTAAGGTCCTTTACCCTAGAATACTGTTACCCAAGAACGCATTGTTACCCAAATCGCGACCGATTTATACAAGTTAATTGTTACAAAACAAAAATAAAATATAACAAAAAATCCAAAAAATTTAAAATCCTAAATTAAAATCAAAAAAACCAACTTGATTTTGTTAATTTCTTTTAAGTTTTCAATTTTTTTATAATTTTTAATTTCTTTTTAAGTTCTAAAATCTACTCACACAATTACTTTTGCCCAAAAATTCCTTAAATGAAAATTTCAAAAATTTATTGTACATTACTTTTGTCATTTTTTGATTAATCATTACAAATTGCTTCTTTTAATTTTAAGCTAAAAGTGTACTTATTTTTTTTTATTATAGTCAACTTTTGTTGTTAGTTGAGTGAGCTATTTTCTAATTAATGTAGTATATATATTAAACTTTTATATCAGAACTTGCATTGAATTTTCATTCTATTTCCAATGTTTGGCATCATATTAATATACTCATGAATTTATTAGGTTGATTTAGATGTTTACTTTTAGGAAAATTTCCTTTAGTAACGTAAAGTATTATTGGATTTTCACGTGGTAGAATTTTTTCAAAATTCATGGGATAACTCTGTGATTTACCAAACTACTTCTTCGGGACCTTTTTAACCAGAAAACGTTAGCGAACATTAATTACAAAGCTTGATGTTCCAATATAGCAATTCAATTGGATGAAATTATATTTCCCCAACTGAACGCACTTACTCATCATAACATTTCCCCCTATTTTCCTAAAGCATGAACTCTAAATCCTCAATTTTGACTTTAAATTCAATAAGATGTACTCCCTCCGTTCCTTTTTGATATTTCTATTTAGGTTTTTCACCAAGATTAAAAAAATGTAATCTTTGGTGGTTGTGGGTATTATTTTAATTATATAGTAGTGGGAAATAATGATTGTATTGGAAATATGAGAGAAAAAATAATTAAATAATAGTGTAATGTAATGATTGTATTAGAAGTATGAGAGATAAAATAATAAAATAGTAGTGTGAAGTAAGGAAAGTGTGGTTTTAAGGGGTAAAAGTGAAATGAAAATTTTCCACAAATGGAAAGTATAAAGTGGAAAAACTTATGGAACTACCCGTTTTAATAAGGTGGAAAAACAAAAAGGAACGGAGAGAGTATCTACAAAGATCACAAAATCAAGCTCTAGATCAATAAAGATTAGTAACTTCTTGAATTTCAATGAACAATTGAAATCACAATTGAATTTACATTTGAATTTTAATAAACAGAAGAAATTGTGATATCCTAATTTGTATATCGGTTATAAGCACAATGGAAATCCTAATTTGATAGTACATGAAGAATTGAAAAAAAAAAATTAGGGTTTGAATTTGGGGGAAAATGTGATTTGGATGAAAATGATAGAGTTTGATAGAAGTTTTGGGCGCACGCGGAATTTGTAGTTGGACCCAAATAAATATTGTATTACATTAACTGAATACAAATATTTAATTACATCATAAATTGTACAAGAAAATTTTTGGTGGAACACTTGTTCCACACTTTTACATTCTTCACTTGTGTTTTTATGTGAGCTCATGTCTCACCTATCTTTCACATCTCTCATTGTAAGGTGTAAGGTGTACATCTCTTGTGCACATCATTGGTATTTATAGTGATCAAGCTCTTAAAATATCTTAGATATTTTAATTTTTTAATTACTTAATCTAGGATCTTCTAATATATTATCTTAGATATTTTTAATTTTTTATTCTTTTTTTAGGAACTTCTAATTTATTATCTAGGATATTTTCATTTTTTAATTCTTTAGTTTAGATATTTATCAAGATGCTTCCAGATAGAGTACAAATTGTACAAAATACTAGATATGTAACTAGATTTTTCTAGATTACTTTTACACTCCCCCTAATCTAAAAAATCTAGTACAAAAAATTAAAATATGTTGTTGATGCACCTGTCACCAACACTTGTCGATCTCGTAGCTTGAATTTTCTTTTCTGGCGCGCCCATGTCGCCAATTCTCCCTTGTCATCATAGTGCATTTGTCTTCTTGTTGGTATTCTTATTACCAAGTGTCTTCCAGCTATTATTCATCTGTAGCATATCTTCTTGTAGATTGTGCTCGTGTCACAGGTCATTTTCTAAAACATTTTCTTTCAATGAAATTTTTAATTATTGGTGCCCATGTCACCACACCATGTCATACATGTAACCATTTCATGTTTTCATTCTCCATAATCCTTTCTTTAATTTTTCTTTTAATTTTTTTGGCCCTTTTTTTTTGTCTTCCCTTTTTTAGTTATGCTATCAGCTCATTCCACAATTTTTTTTGCATCTTCACTTCATTTTTTTTGCTAATTAGTGCTCATGTCACCAACTTTTCATATTCCTTTTAAAAATTTTAATTTCTCAATCCTCCTTTTATTGTCAAATTTCTTCAAATTCTTTTGTTAATGCCCATGTCATTAACATTTTCCATAATATCTTCTTCAATATCTTTTAATAATTTTTCACAATTTTCCACGTTAATATGTATGTCATTAACGTTTACCTCCCCCATTTTCATATTTTTGTTAGTGCTCTAGTCACTAACATACTTAATTCTTAAGTTATCTTTTTAATTTTCCAATTAATTTTTTTTCACTTAGTAATTTTATTTAAATTATCAAAATGCTTACCAAACTCTTGTTGTGGTTCTTCAATCCTTTCTTTGATTGCTTCGTCATACGTATTCTCGATCTCCTGATCTTCCTGCTCTGATACCATGATAGAAGTTTTGGGCGCACGCGGAATTTGTAGTTGGACCCAAATAAATATTGTATTACATTAACTGAAAACAAATATTTAATTAGATCATAAATTCTTCAAGAAAATTTTTGGTGGGACACTTGTTCCACACCTTTACACTCTTCACTTGTGTTTTTATGTGAGCTCATGTCTCACCTATCTTTCACACCTCTCATTGTAAGGTGTAAGGTGTACATCTCTTGTGCACATCATTGATATTTATAGTGATCAAGCTCTTAAAATATCTTAGATATGTTAATTTTTTAATTACTTAATCTAGGATCTTCTAATATATTATCTTAGATATTTTTAATTTTTTATTCTTTTTCTAGGAACTTCTAATTTATTATATAGGATATTTTCATTTTTTAATTCTTTAGTTTAGATATTTGTCCAGATGCTTACATATAGAGTACAAATTGTACAAAATACTAGATATGTAACTAGATTTTTCTAGATTACTTTTACAGAGTTAGGGTCCATGTTTTGTAGAAAATTTATGAAATTCATGCAATTTGATATAATGAAACGCATAAATAGACATACAACAAAGTTTAAGATTCAAAATTAACGTTTGATAATGATTTCCATGCAAAAACGTCACGATGAAAGAATTTGGTAAACCTCACAGTTACTGCGTGGATTTTTGAAAAGTTTTAGTTTCGACGTGGAAAACCCAATACCTCAGTGTTACCACGTGGAATTTCCCTTAATTTAATTGTCATTTTATTATTTTATTACTAGATAATTGAAAATATATTGACCGTTAATATTTGACATTGAAATAATGCAAATATATAGGAAAGTTTTATAATAGGAGCTGAGGGGGGTACTGTATTCGTGTAAGGTATCAATTGATTATAAATTAATAAATAATTAAATATATTTTTAATAGATAATTGGTGATAAATAAATACATATGATTTTTATATCATCAATAATACACTACATAAGAATTAAGATGGATAATATATTTCGTCTCTTATTATAGAAGTAAGTTAAAAAAACTATTCAAAAAGTCCCCTTCTCTGCTAGGGTTAGGGTTTTCTAGTCCTCTCTTGGGTTCTTACCTTGGAGTTGCTTGTTTTCCTGTGTTCTAGAGCTTCTAGAGTCATGGCCGATGCTTTAGTCGAACAGTGTTCAAAACTAAATCTTGTCAACGAGGCTGATGATGTTGTGGATCTTGATGATGGGTTAGAAGAAGAGAAAGATAGCAAACTATCCTTAAGGCTAGTTGGAAGGATTTTAACAGAAAAACCTCTTAACTTTGAAGCAGTTAAGCGAACACTTCTACACATATGGAGCCTGAAGGAAGGAGTCGTTATTCGAGCTATGGAGACAAACCTCTTCCTTTTCCAGTTCTTCCACTGGCAGGATAGAGAGAAAGTTCTAGAAGGGCGTCCGTGGAGTTTTGAGAATAAATTACTTGTCCTGCAAGAAACTGATGAGGCGATGCAACCATCTGAGATTGCTCTCAATTTTTCGCCTTTCTAGGTTAGATTATACAATATCCCGTTCGGGTATAGATCTGATGCGAGATTGAAGGTGATTGCAAGTGCTTTGGGCGAGCTTATGGAGATTGAAGAAGATTTCTTAAATATTAACCCTTATCGTAGGGTTAGGGTTTACATGGATATCACAAAGCCTTTGAAGAGATTCCAGATGATTCGCGTGAAAGGTAACAATACTGTCAAAATCTCTCTCAAATATGAAAGGCTACCTCACTTTTGTTTCATGTGTGGCCTTATGAGTCACACGGAGAAGGATTGTACACGGGTGTCGGATGAGGATAAATACGCTGGATGTGGATGGGGTATGAATATTAGGGCTTCACCACGGAAAGGCCATAATAAAATCCATGAAGAGGAGGCTGCTCTCAAAGCTAAAAAAAGCCTGTTCGTGATAAAGCCTGCGTCTGGGTCGGGTAAAGCCACGATGGATGATAGGGTTCCAAAACCAGCAGCTTTGGAGTTGCAGAATGCCACAACATCTGGAGCTTTGGTAAGTTGCAATGATCTAATCTATCAGGGGGGAAGACAAATTACTAAAGAATAAATCTGTTTTGCTTGTTGAGGGAGGTGTGGAAAATAATAACTGTGAATCCCAATGTTTGCATGCATTAGAGGGGGCTAGCCGTGAGCACATTCTAGAGGAGAGTCCATCAAATGAATTTATTGCTGTGAGTGGGGTGCATGGGGAAGCTTCCATTGACGGGACCCAAATCCCATCTTTTAATATTGGGACGCACGTTCCTAAAACTAAGAAACATGTTAGAACTAGGAAAAAGGAGGTGGGTGGGAAAAAATTAAAGATGACGGTTGTGCATGGGGCATTTACTAGTTATGAAAATATTAATGAGGTGGGGGTTAATGAGGGCTCCTCAAAACATAAGGTGTGGGACACAGATGTGATAATGGAGGATAGCATTGATGATATAAAACGTTTGTGTGCTGCTAATGGTATTTTAGATGTGAACTATGATAATATTGATGTGCAAGTAGCGGGAGTTGGTGCAAACCAACCCCGCAAACAGAAATGAAAATTTTCAGTTGGAACTGTTGAGGGATCCATAATCCCGAGACAGTTTAAGGTCTCCGCACCTGGTGTTGAGAGAGCGTCCTGATTTTGTTTTTATTATGGAATCGATGATTGATGGAAAAAGACTAGAGGTAGTTCGAAATAAATGTGGCTTTCGTTATGGTTTTTGTATTAATAGTCAAGGTAACTCAGGGGGAATAGGCTTTTGGTGGAGGGATCCAGAATGTTAATTTGAAATCTTACTCTGATAGACATATCTATGTTGAAGTTGAGATGGATGATAGTGGTGATCGTTGGGTTGCGAATGGTGTTTATGGGTGGGCAGACAAAGCGAGTAAACATAAGACTTGGGAGTTGATGAGATCACTGGTGGACACTGAACAACTCCCGTACATCTTCTTTGGTGATTTCAATGAGATTCTTTGTGGTACTGAAAAAGAAGGGGGTTCTATTCGAAATGAGCGGGACATTGGTACCTTTAGAGATTGTGTGTATAGTTGCAATTTGGTGGACTTAGGCTACAGAGGAAGCTGTTTTACTTGGTGCAGGGGTCGAAACCCAACAGCTGTTATTCGTGAACGTCTTGATAGGTTCCTCGCTTCACCTGATTGGTGTGAGCTCTTTCCGAATTTTGATGTGCGTCACTTCCCTATATACAGATCAAATCATGCTCCAATCTTGTTGAATACTGACTCCCGGCGTATGGAGGATTATCGTGATTGCCTTTTCAGGTTTGAGTCCTTTTGGCTTTCGAATGATAAATGCTTTGATGTTGTCTTAAAATCTTGGCAGGAAGGAATAAATGACCCTATCCACGCTAGACTGGAAGCTTGTGCAAACTCGTTGAAAGAGTGGGCCTCTAGAACTTTTGGGGACGTCAAAAATCAAATTAAGAATACTGAGAAAAAGCTTGCAAAAATCCAGAAACAAACCCCCGATGCAAATTCTATAGCTGCTTGCAATGCCATGGCCACTGAGCTCGATGGGTTACACCGTATGGAAGAAGCATATTGGCACCTACGATCTAGGGTGAATGAGTTGAAATATGGGGATAAAAACACGAAGTATTTCCACCCTAAAGCCAGCTCGAGAAAGAAGAGAAATTCGATCAAGGGAATCATGGACGATAATGGTAACTGGAAGACATCGAAGGCGGACATTGAGAGACTAGTGGCTGCTTACTTTGAGGGCATTTTTGCGACTAGCTCTCCTTTTGGGATTCCTGAAGCTCTCGAAGGCATTCCACAAGTGGTGAATGATGATATGAACCATGTTCTGGATGAGGAACCGACAAAAGAAGATGTTCATACAACTTTGTTCCAAATGCATCCAACTAAAGCTCCTGGAGTGGATGGTTTCCATGCTGTTTTCTTCCAGAAATTTTGGGGTATCCTTGGGGACGACATTACTGCCTTGGTCAATAAGTGGTGGAGAGGTGAGTTTGATCTCAAGCACATCAACAAAACATGCATATCCCTAATCCCCAAATGCAATGAACCGAAGTCGATGAAGGACTTCAGGCCCATTAGTTGTTGTAATGTGGTATACAAAATAATCTCAAAGGTGATGGCAAACAAGCTAAAAGGCTTCTTGGGTCGCATAATCTCTGTGAATCAAAGTGCTTTCATTCCGAAAAGATTAATAACTGACAATGCTTTGCTAGCCTTTGAAGTTTTTCATGCGATGAAGAGATGGAAAACCGGTGGAAAGAAAGCTTTTGCGATGAAACTAGACATGACCAAGGCATACGACAGAGTGGAATGGTACTTCCTGGAGCGGGTAATGTTGAAAATGGGATTTAGTAATTCTTGGGTGAGCCGTGTTTTGCAATGTATATCTAGTGTCACCTTTTCTTTTAAAATAAATGGTGTTGTTTGTGGCAATGTTGTTCCTTCGCGTGGGCTACGACAAGGGGACCCAATCTCTCCGTACCTGTTCATCATTTGTGCTGAAGCATTCTCCAATTTAATCTCTGAGGGTATTGCTAGAAGGTCCTATATGGGATACAAATCTGCAGAGGGGCTCCAATTCTTTCTCACCTATTCTTTGCTGATGACAGTATTCTTTTTGCGAAAGCGTCGGTGCAGGAGTGCTTAGAGGTAGCTAATATTATTAGCATCTATGAACGAGCGTCCGGTCAAAAAGTGAACTATGAGAAGACCGAGATTTCGTTTAGCAAAGGAGTACATAGTCATTGCAGAAAAATATTGTGGAGATGCTGGGTGTGAAGGAGGTCGATAAACAAGAAAATTATCTAGGTCTTCCAACGATCATAGGGCGCTCTAAGAAGGCTATTTTCTCGAGCTTGAAGGATCGCATTTGGAAAAAACTGTAGAGGTGGAAAGAAAATTTTCTGTCTAGAGCGGGTAAAGAAATAGTCATCAAGTCAGTGATTCAAGCCATATCCATTTACATGATGAGTATCTTCCGACTACCTGACGGCCTTATTGATGAGATTCATTCCCTCTTTGCGAGATTCTGGTGGGGATCAAACTGCGAGAAGCTCAAAATTCACTGGCACCGATGGAGTCATGTGTTTACCAAAGAAGATGGGCGGTTTGGGATTCCGAGACCTAAGGTGTTTTAATGCTGCACTCCTTGCGAAACAAGCTTGGAGATTGTTAGAAGGGTCAAATAAATTGCTGGGTGAGACTCTGAAAGCTCGATACTTTAAACACTCGTCTATTATCGAAGCGGGTCGAGGCTATGATCCAAGCTACACATGGCGAAGTATCTGGGGGGGCAAAAGCTCTCTTACTTGAAGGCTTGGCTTGGCGAGTGGGGAATGGATGCAGTATTAGTGTACGGGAGGATAAATGGGTTCCAAAGGGGGAAGAATATGTTATTCCTACAGCAAAACATGGCGCCCCTCCTTACATGATGGTAAGAGATCTCATTGATCTCCACAACAGCTACTGGGACCGTAATATCCTTGAACAATGGTTTGATGAAAATTCGGTGAAGTCTATCTTATCTCTGCCTCTTTCATACAATAGGCACATTGATAATTTGTTTTGGTGGAAGAACAAATGTGGAGTTTACACTGTGAAGAGCGGATATTGGATTGGTTTGCTGGGTCATCAATCAAACGGAGCAAACAGTGCTGTGATCTCTGAGCATAAAATCTGGAACGTTGTGTGGAATGTTGCTGGCCCCCCGAAGCTTAGGAATTTTCTCTGGAGTGCTGTCAAAGACTCTCTAGCGACCAAGTGGATCCTCTTTCAGAGGTACTGTGTTCCTTCCTCGGTTTGTGATAGATGTAATGTGGAGCCCGAAACCATTATTCATGCCCTGTGTGATTGCTCAGCTATTGAGCCAATGTGGGGTCACCATAATTCGTATAGGCTGCTTCAGGATGCCCCAAGATCAAGCTTTTGTGAGTTACTGATATGGCTGCATGATCATGCTTCGAGTGATGAATTTGTGTCCCTTTGCTCGACTTTATGGGCTGGGTGGTTCATAAGAAATAAAACCATCTTCGAAGGTGAACGCTGCGATCCCACAAGTATTGCATCCAATTTTAACTCCATGGTTGCTGATTATAATCTATACAACTCAAAGGTGGCCATTGTGTACCAAAGCCATATTTTGCAATTTCAGTCTTGGAATCCGCCGGATGTTGGATGGGTTAAAGTGAATTTTGATGCTCACGTGGGAATCAATGATGTGAGAGGCCTCGGTGTTGTGATCCGTGATCATAGTGGAAATCTCCTAGCTGCTGGAACAAGACAAATTGAAGCTCGATGGTCCGTTGAAGCGAGTGAAGCCGAAGCTGCACTCTTTAGTTTGGAGCTGGCGCTTCGTCTAAGATATGAACACATCCACCTCGAAGGTGACGCCTTGAATTTAGTGCAAACAATAGAGAACAGGATGGAAGGCTGCTCTCCTATTTTTTTGGTGTATGACTGTATTAGTGCTGCTAGTGCAAGATGCTTGAGTTTTGGTTGTAGCTATGTAAAGCGTACTGGCAACACAGCTGCTCATTGTGTTGCGAGATGGGATATCGGGGTAGCAAATGAGAAAATATGTATGGACCCTTTTCCCCAAGGTTTTAGGACCTTGGCTGCTCTTGATTTTTAATTGTTCAGGTCTTAACTCAAAAAAAAAAAGTAAGTTATACACATTGACAAAGTACTCAATCTTATTTACTGAAAACAATCTGTTTCTGTCATCAAAGTATACTTCCTCCGTTCCACAATACTTGCAACACTTACTATTTTAGGAAGTTTCAAATTAATAGCACCATTACTATTTTTGGCAAAAATAATACTTATTTTATCATCACTTTATTCCTACCTCACATATCACCTTCAATCATATATCATCCCATTAATTATTTAATATACCCACAACCAATACCTACATTCCATTATTTATAATTATTTATTTTTTTGAATATTAAAATCATGTAAAATCCTTAATGATGAGTGGGTGGAAGTTTGATTTGACATTCCTAAAATCTTGTGCCGATACTCAATGGTGCAACTAAAACAGAACAAAGATAGTATTTTATAAGCCGCCACAATTCTTTTTCTCTCTTCTCTCTAAAAAACCCTGATATTCATAGTTAGTTTGGGGCTATCATCAATCTTTAAAGATTGATGGTAAACTCCTAATTTCTCCCTTTTAAGTTTTTTAATATGATTAGAATAAATTTTTGTTCTCTTCCTATAAGAGAGTTGTTCTACCCATTCATTGAGTTGATTCTACCCATATATTGAATTTTGAAGTCTCTCCTTGTGAGAGTTTGGAATTATGAATTTTGTTTTTTAGTTGATTTGTTGGTAGAGATTAATGCGATGATGCAGCAGACACCAAAATTGCAATTATCATCAACTACATAAAATTCAATTTTATCTCAAGACTACAACAGATCGAAAGACCCCCTCGTAGAAGGCTGTATCAACAACGATGTGGAAGAAGATATTCAGAATTGTCAGATCTCATACACAACGATCGTAGTTTTGTTATTTTTGAATTATACTTCCTCCGTTCCATAATACTCGCTACATGAAACATTTTGGGAAATTTCATATTACTTGCTACATTTCCTTTTTTAGTAAAAAACCAATCATTTAAAGTTATACCTAATCCTATTTTTATCCTATTCTATGTCTAATTATTTCTATTTTTCTTTTTCATTTTTCAACAAATAATATTAACAATTCCAAAAAAAGCAACTTTCCACCTACTGCTCATCATTGCACAGTAACTTCTTAATATTTGTGCCCATGTAATGGTAGCAAGTAGATCAGAACAGAGGAAGTATTTGGTTTTAGTTGCTATGTACTTGCTAATTTTTATCTCTGATGTAGATGTCGTATGACTCTTTGTTAATAAATAAGGTATTATTAAAAAAAAGTATATTTATAAAATTACACTCCATTATACATACTTAACTTCATCTAACTATTAAGATTCAAATGGAATTATTAAAAAATTAAATGTTTGAGAGAAAAAGAAAAAAGATATAGGGAAAACGATCTCTAAATATTACTCCGTATGCTTAATATCTCTTATTAC
Organism: Amaranthus cruentus; assembly: GCA_019425755.1. Lineage (NCBI taxonomy): Eukaryota > Viridiplantae > Streptophyta > Magnoliopsida > Caryophyllales > Amaranthaceae > Amaranthus > Amaranthus cruentus. The sequence goes on from CM033461.1 coordinate 15,820,270, forward strand.
ACACATAACGAAATACTATAAAAATTTAATATTAATAATTTTTACATTGAGACGAATCAAACAAGATGTCACTTGATTATATTTTAATTTATAGATTAAGAATAAAATACAATTAAGAGTAATAAGTGAATATATTGTCAAAAAAATAAATGTTTCATTATCTATGGACACTGGACAGGGATGGCAATTAAAATGCGAGAAAATTTTGTTAAATTGTAGTTGTAGAACTACTCTTGTTAAACTTGAATTCAAAGTACATACTTTTTTTGTTAAATTATATTTGAAAAATATATTTTGTTAATTTTGTATGCTTTAAAATCATTAGTATATATATTTTTTTTATTTTTTTTTGGAAATTTGGAATTATATAAATGAAAACTAGAAATACTGGGACTTAGAAGCCCCAGCACCGCCGGCATAAAAAACCTCGCGAGGGGAAAAAGCCATTGGACACAGGGGGCCAAGAACCAGGCCACCAACAACAAAGCATAGGGGTGGACTATGCATGATGATAACAAAAGACCAGCGCTCGAAGCTAACACCAAACACATCAGACCTAAACCGCCCCAAACACCAAAAAAACCAAAACACCAAAGCAAAAAGACCGGAACACGCCAAGCCCAACAAACATCGAAAAAACTAAACACCCCAACACCAATACAATGACAACAAGACTAAAGCCAGATATCCACAAAAAACATGAGGGCATCAACAAACTGTGTGAATATAGAGTTAGTAGCAAATCCAAACCATGCAGCTCTTTTGCCCAGGATCCAACATGATTCTTCAAATGAAAGGAGTAGCAAGCTTGGCAATTGAAGAAGGAAACCGTAAAACACCAGGGAGCAAGATCTACCCAAGCTCACACCCGTAGGTTGTGCAACCGCAGGAACCAATTGACTTTTAATACCAAGAATCCGTAGGAGACAACAAAAGAAGACCAAAAAACAACCCCAAAAAACACCGCAATTGGAGAAGATACCAAGAATGAAGGCCCCAAAACAGACCCAAAACACACCACCATGAGAGTAACACCAAAAGGAAAATACCCCCACCAAGATAGCAACCACAAAACACAGTAGAACAAAAGCCATTTCACAACTTCAACTGATCATAACCAAGAGGACCAAAGACCAGAGAAATTTCAGAAAAAATATGAAGGGCAACGACCCCCCAACCACCATGAAGAAAGCCGTAAACACCAAAGAGCACCAAATCGATCACAACGAACACCAACGAAAACCAAACCAGCAAAGCCATCACAAATGGCCCCAAGACAGTAGAACTGCAACCGCCAGGAAGACGTCCACCCCTTTTAAGGGAAAGCAGGACAAACAAGCACATCAACTCAAAGCCGCAAGAGACACCAAGCCTTCACCAAGCATTCAAAGAGACCATGGGGAACCCAACCGGACCAAAACCAGAAGCTGGGACGAAACAAACACAAGATACCGAAAAACACGACCCCGCAGCACAACAAACACTACAAACTAGTACACAACACCACCAACAACAGACTACCCAAACGTAAACAAAACCATAGACAACCATTCACAACCCATCCTACAACAAACAGACCCCACGAACAAAACCAGAGAGACACAAAACCCCTGAACAGATAACGCATAACAGCAAAACACCAACCTAAACCCAGAACACGATTAATCAACCCAAAGTCTGGGTTTGCTCATCCAGCAACAGTAGCCTTTTTGATTTTCTAAGTTCAGCTAACACTGCATCTTCATCAGAAGCCTTGATCCCAAGTAATTTAGCCATATTCCACGTATCTTCAGCTTCAGTTATGCTAGTGGGGGGGACACGGCTCGCTGATCACAACGATACTGTTTGATATTAAATCAAAATCCGTTGGAGGTTCGAGAGTCCGAGAGTCCAAGTCGGGACAAACTTGGTGTATGCATAATCCGACTCCGAGTGGAGGTGGAGTGAAAAAAAAGGTCCGAATCTTATCTGGTGCAAAGTCGAAATATGTATAATCCGAGTCGAGTCCGACCCATTGCTATCCGAGGGAGTACTTCTTTAGTTAAAAGTAATAAACAGAAATTCTTACCAAGACTATCTGAGTTGGTCCATAATCAAGAGTTTAAGACCCTTCCTGTTTCTTCAACTTTGATTGTTTTCTAAGATAGGACACATTATCTGTGTAACAGGAGCGACAATCTCGATACGTAATCAATATTAATGATAATATTTACAATAACAAAGCAAAAGTCTCAAAATGCCGATTTGTTAAAAACTTTTAAAAACTAAAATTATTTATGACAAACGATAAATAAATTTCGAGAAGCCAAATGAAATACATATCGTTTGTTCCAAAAATACATAATAATTAAAACTAAATACGTCAAGATCATCAAACTTCAAGTGAATAACAAAATGCAACTAAGTCCTCGATAGCATAAATAATTAGTAGCTACGGCTTGGATCGGAACCTGAAACTAGTTCCTGCAAAATGTTATCATCCATGATACGGATGACAGCCGGTTCAATCGGTCAGCACTTAATGCCGAGCATAACTCTCTACCCAGCTCAAAATACATAAATTGTACACTATATTTCCAAAATAATATTTAAAGTGCGAACTTATAACTAATTGATATCACCGTATAATTTTACTATATTCATGACTATATTTTTAAGTCATTAAGATATCATTCTCAACCTTGGTAGAAGTACGTTACTGCCACTTATACTATCAGTAGTCTTAATACTTAAGTAAGTTCATTTGATCAATACTCATAACCGTACCATGCATCATTGCATCAACACTAATCAAGTTTATCACTGATCAACAAGCAAGCACAACAATATGACACTTGATATATGTAAGGGTCTGGCTAGATTAGGGCAAATACCCTATATCTAACTGTGGTGGGGGTCGTCACCCCGCCAATGTTTATGCTCGAACTTCTACAGGATAGGTAACAAACCCTCTGTCTAACACCGCATTTATACGTGTCGGCTAACACGAGCGCCAGGATTTTACATGTCGGTCCATGGTTCGACATTACTTTACAATCAGAGTTATTCAACCAATAATCAGATAATTTCACATAAGTTCATCACATTTTCATTATTACATGCTCACATTGACTTTATTCAACTTAGGTGATAACTTCTTTTATTTAATATAGTTACTACTATAGACTTAAATTTTACCTTTAAGCCCTTGTAGTTTATAAATTAATCTTCACTCATTATATTTTATTTATCACTCTACATTTAATAGTTTCCTCATTTAATACCAAAAATTTTACTTATTGTTTTTATTAATAGTCTCCACTTTAATATTTTCTACTAGCTAATAAAATTTATTTTTCTTGAAATGAACTCCTAAAATCGATATTACCTCACTTAGAATCAATACAACTTATTCTTTTTGGATAGTTAATTATTTTTTAATAACTCCTAGTAAAATTGAAATCTTATGACTCCCAAATCCAACAATGTCACAATAGTCAACGTTTCAAGTTTTAAAGAAACATGTAACTTTATTAAGTTTACACAAAGATTAATATTTTAGCAAATAATCATAAAACTTGGAATTTCTCAATAATTAATATCGCTAGTTATAAAAACAGCTTGGCACTTAAAATATTTTTACAAAAATCAATTTCAAGTACACTTTGTAATTTTTACGAAAATTCAATATTTTAAGTAGTAAAGCAAGTAAAATTTTATATCTTCACAAAAATAATTATTTTAAGTAAACTTTATAATTTTTACGAAAATCAATGTTTTAGATATAAAACAAGTAAAACTTTATTTTTTTGGCTTTTTCATAAATATATTTTTACATAAAACTTTATTGCACTCATAATTTAAGAGACAAATTTCTAAAAATATTTTTACATCTTTGTACATAAAATTTTTGCTCAAAGAGTAAACTTTAAAAAACTATTTTGTACGATTAGTTTATTTAATATCATAAAAGTTATTTTGATTATAATTTCTCATATATTCAAGGAAACACTTTAAATGCTTATAAAAAGTTATTCACAAATATATTTAACCTTATTATGGATATTTAATAACTTATATTCCCTCCTATTCAGCCTAAATGTCCCATTTTCATTTTAGATCAAGTCACCCTAAATGTCCCATTTCCATTTTTGGCATGGATTTTTAACCCTTATACCCTTAGTTCACCTTAATTATTTACTTTTATACACTTATTAAACTCAACTAATTTACTCTCTTTTTTCCTAAACAATCATTAAACAAATCCTAATCTAAATCCTTTTTAATCACTCCCTGCAATTAAACTCTACCCTACCCACCTCACGCTGTTTACCCATTTCTCTCTAAACTTCATCATCATCTTCTCTTTCAAGCACATCCTCCCTTGTTCTTCAAACCCTAGATCTAGGTCTCCTTCTTTCTTGTTCGTTTATATGGGTAAGTTTTGTTCTCTTGTTCTCTATCCTACCATTTCTGCTCATCGTTCTCTTCTCTTTCTTCTCTATCATGGAAAACTCTAAAACTCCTACAACCTCACCCTTCAAGAACCCTAAAACCGCCATTAAAACTGCAACAACCTTACCTGATGTTTGTCGATGCATTTTTCATTTACTCAATGGTTTTTTTTAGAGCACAATTATTTGCCACCAAAAAAATGAACTAAAAAAATAGGGTTTGGATTGTTTTCCCAAAACTTAAGCGCTCTGAGAATTTTTGTAACAAACAACCACTTTTTCCATTATTGTAAACATGAGTACAAATGTTTCATTTTAGACAACATCAAAATATTTACACTTGTTGTTTAGATTAGAAACATCCCATTTTCAAGATCTCAAAAATTTGTCCAAAAAATGCATGAGTTTAATCTTGACATAGTACGTGGTTTTTCTGTTATTATGCTCTGTTGTGTTTGTGCTTCCTGTTCTCCTTCGTTTCCCAAAAAAATGAAGATTGTTCTTGGTTGGTTCCTATTCTGTTGGTTCTTATTTTCTTTTCGTCTCATTTGTTGTTCTTGGCCTGGTCTTGCTGGTGGATAATTTGATCATTGGGCTAATGGTGTTGCTGGTGGATATTTTCATCATTGTTTTGATGTGTTGTTGGTCTTGTTGCTGGACTGTGTTGTTGCTGTTGTGTTGGTTTAACATATTCTGTTCAATATTTTGGGTTTCTTGTTAATAAATGTTGAAGACAGTCAACCACCAGTTGTTTGTCCGCACTAAGATAGTCAGGCTGTTGAACATAGAGTGTCTAATAATCCTGCGTTAATAATCACTAAGTACTACTAACGTAGTGGGACAATATGTATTAATATATGTGGTCCGAAAGGTATTAAAAAGATAGGACAAAACAAAAAAGGGAATAACCAAGTCAGCCTAAATCGCCGACTCGGCGATTCCCTTTTTGGGGCTAAAGTCGACTCGGATTTAGCTTCTGAAAAATTGGGATTTTGTCCAGAAGGAAAAGCCGAGTCGGCGATCCTTGGGTAAGGCCAGATCGCCGACTCGGCGATTTGTGCTGGAAATGACCGTTGGTCTTTCTTCCCGTTTTCTTGAGTTAATGCCTTGGATTCTCTTAAGTATACTCTTGATTTCTGGAGTTATAAAGAGTATTATGCTGAATAATACTCTTGAATGTCATGTTTATGGCATTGAATTACATGATCATCAATTTGATCATTAAGGTGATTAATTGGGCCATGATCCTTGGCTATGCTCTTGTAGTATAAATAGGGGTCTTTGGTGATGAGTTGAGGACACCCTATTTTCTGAATTCTTCTACTCACTTCTCTCATTTGTTTGTGCTTTGTCAAGAGAGTAATTAAGTCTTGCCTAAGGCATCCATTTCTTATAAGTCTCAAACACATTGTTGTTAAGTGGTATACTCTAAGTATTAAGAGTATACTGTGTTGTTTGTATCTCGTTGTGAATTTCCGTTCATCAACACAAGTACCTTTGTGGGGGAAATATCACAAATGGAAAGTGATTACACGCCTACAACAAGTATCAAGCTTCTGGGTAACGGTTGTCGTTACAAACTAATCTTCAAATTTATTTAGCATTGTTATTGTAATTTCATTTTGTCATCAACAAAGGAATAATATATAAATTCTCGTTGGTAATTTATATATTTGTATTATATACTCTTAATAATCTTTTGTGATATTCTTCACCGGGATGGCAACCATAAAAGATTTTACTTCTAACTTTGCTAAGTTGGAAAAGTTTGTCGGTGTCGATTTTCGACGTTGGCAAAAGAAGATGATGTTCCTCCTTACTACTTTGAACGTGGCCTACGTGATAAGTTCGCCTAAGCCGGAGGCCCCTAAGCCGGAGGAGCCGGAAAATGAACTCCTTGAGCAAACAAGGAAAAAGAGCAAATGAGAAAATGATGATTTCATTTGCCGGGGCCATATTCTAAATGGAATGCAAGATTCGCTTTTTGACATCTACCAATACCATGAGTCCGCTAAGGAATTGTGGGATGCTTTGGAAAACAAATACATGGCGGAGGATGCAAGTTCCAAAAAGTTTCTTGTAAGTAATTTTAATTCTTATAAGATGGTAGAAAATCGCCCTATAATTGATCAATTTCATGAATTACAAAGAATGCATGCCAAACTTAAATTACATAAAATTGAAATAGATGAAGTTTTTCTTGTTTCAAGCATTATAGACGAGTTACCTCCCTCTTGGAGGGATGTTAGACATTCTTTAAAGCATAAAAAAGAGGAGATCTCACTCTCCGATCTTGGGCAACATATTGTTGTTGAGTCTAGCATACGAATTCATGAGAATTGGAAGGATGATAATCCTAATGTCGGAACCATCCACATGGTTGCGGAAGGGAAACCATCCCGTTCCGGAGATAAAAGGAAGAGAGTTGATTCTTCAAAGGGGAAGGCCGTTGTCTCTAACACCGAAAAAGTGTGTTGGGAGTGTGGCAAGCCCGGACACCGAAGGAAAAATTGATTTGTTCTCAAGAACAAGCAAAAGAAGGCAAAAGGGAGTGGTCAAGCTTCTACAAGCAAAGGACCATCCACTCAAGGTAATCTTGCAATTTTGAATGAAAATTCTTCTATGAATCTTTCTTCAATGAATACTAATTTTAGTACTATGCAGGATGATGCTTTGTCTTGGTGGATCGATACGGGGGCATCGAGACATGTATGCAATTCTACAAAATGGTTCAAATCCTTTCACAAGGTAGTGGATGGAGAGCATCTCTTCATGGGAAACAATGCACCTATCATGGTCCAAGGCAAAGGACAAACTGAACTATTGTTCACTTCGGGGAATCTCTTAGTTTTAAGGGATGTGTACTTTGCACCCGACATTAGTAGAAATATTGTCTCGGGTCCTATTTTGAATCGATTGGGCTACAAATTAGTATTTGAAGCCGATAAGTGTATTATCTCGAAAAATAACTTGTTTGTAGGACGTGCTTTTCTTTGTAATAGTCTATTTAAATTGTCTTTGGATTTAAATAAGAACTTTATTTGTAATATTTCAAATATGAATGATAAAAATAATTTGCATTATTTGTGGCATGTTAGATTAGGACATGTGAATTTTGATAAAGTTTCTTTTATGTCTAAGCATGATTTAATTCCTATGTGTGTTAAATTGTCTAAAAATTGCAAAACGTGCATGTTAAATAAGATCACTAGAACACTTTTTAAAAGTGTTGAACGGAAATCCGAAATATTGGAATTAATCCATGGTGACCTTTGTGACTTTCATAGTACACCATCATTGGGAAATAAAAAGTATGTAATAACTTTTATTCATGATTTTTCCAAGTTTTGTTATGTATATCTTTTACATACAAAAAATGAGGCTCTTGATCACTTTAAAGTTTACAAAAATGAAGTAGAAATACAAATTAGTAATAAACTTAAAAGATTAAGAACCGATAAAGGAGGTGAATATTATGATCCAAACTATTTTAATTCAGTGGGCATTATACATGAAACAACCGACGGATACGCACCACAATCAAATAGTGTGGCGGAGAAGAAAAACCATACTCTACAAGAGATGGTTAATTCCATGTTATCCTACTCGGGTTTGAGTGATGGATTTTGGGGTGACGCAATGTTGACGGCTTGTCACATTCTTAACCGAGTTTCAATGAGAACGAATAAGGAGATTCCTTATGAGCTTTGGTACAAAAAGAAACCAAACTTAAGCTATCTTAAGGTTTGGGGTTGTAGGGCCATTGTAAGATTGCCCGGTAACAAAAGGAAGAAACTCGGTGAACGAGGGATTGAGTGCATTTTTATAGGTTATGCTATTCATAGCAAAACTTATAGGTTTATGTTATAGAACAAAATGACTATATGTGTAGCAGGGTCGGCACTCTCGATACGTAATGAACATTGATAATTATATTTAAGATAAATAATATAGAAGTGTAAAATACCGAACTGCTAAAAACCTTTAAAACTAAAACCATTTAAAACATAAGTTAAAAGAAATATTACAATTGAGAAAATATAACATAAAGTTTGCTTAAATACGATAAAAGAACATAAGTACAAGATAGTCATCAAAGTCATCAAGTAAAATCAATGCAGCTAAGTCCCCGATAGAAAATAAATTAAAGTTGCAGCCTGGATCGAAACCTGAGCTAAAACTTTCCTGCAAAATACTGCCATCCATGATACGGATGACAGCCGATTAAATCGGTCAGCGATAAAGCCGAGTACAAATTCCTCAACAAGCTTATGATGCGATAGTTAAATAATGCTTACAAAATAATCATCAAGCACAATCTAAAAGTTTATTACTCTTTATTAACCATTATTAAGCCATTAAGTTACATTCTAAATACTTGCAGAAGTTCACTGCTATTAAATACTTGGTAACCTTAATGCTTATTCAATCAAGTTTGATTAAGCCTCATAACTTTACCGTCATAGCACATCACAAGATCACAACAATAATGACTACTGATATATGTAAGGGTCTGGTTAGGTGAGAACCGTAGTCCTAAACCCTATCTGTGGTGGGAGTCGTCACTCCTCTCAATACTGTTATGCTCGAGACTTCACAGGATGGGTTTTTCTCGGACCCCCTGTCTGACACCGCATTTTACGTGCTGGCTAATACGGACGCCGGGATTTTACATGCCGGTCCATGGTTCGACGTTACCTTACTATCAGAGTCATACAATCAATATCAAACAATATCAAACAAGACTCTAAACCGAAATAGTTTACATTCTTTATAAGTCTGTCAAAATTTAGACAATCTTACTCTTTGCATAAAATACTAGTTACCTAGTAAATTAATATTAATTAAATAATAAATTTCCATTCCATAACTATACTAAGATTCTAGAGGCTAAGTTAAGTCATTATTATGTCATAAATAATCATAAAAGTTAAGGATAATATTTCTAAAAACTTAATAACATATTTTATCAAATAACCAAGTAAAATAAAAAAAATATTCTGAATAGCTAATTAAGGGTCCAAAATATAAATGAAATGTGTCTTTGACTAAAAAAGAGTTCAAGAAAAACAATGTTAAATATTTTAACAAATTAATTTGACTGTTTAACCGATAAATCGATTAATAATTCCTTATATTTACTTAAATTTAAATAAAAATTTTATCAAAATACCCAGATGATGAAAATCATTTTAAAGAGATAAGTTTATTTAACCAATAAAATCCTTGATTATTATTTTAAATAAATAATACGATAATTTTAGCCATAAATCGATATAATAAAAAAATAATTAAAGTCCATAAGGTCCACGATTATTTAACTAAGGGTCATTATGTGATTGTTATAGAGTGTCCCAAAAACTTACAAGTCAAGAAGAATTCATCTAATATTTATTTTCTTTTTAAATTTTATTTACTAAATTATTAATAAACTTTTGACTTATTTCAAACTTAAATAATTTATATTCTTAGCTATTTTTAATTAAGAAAGTATTTAACACCTCTTCCTTAAAAAAAATATTTTTCTTACCAAAATTTCAATTAACGTTATTTTAATGAAGTAAAAAAAAAACAAGGAACATATCTAAAATCATATCCTAACTTTTAGCCACTATAAAGTACTTATAAAATATTGTTTTTAATTAAAGTTCTTAAGTTACCAATTTTATCTACTAAGATTTCATCATAAAAATATCACTAAACATCATTTTTAAACATTTTCTCAATGCAAAAGTTCATAAAACATACATGAAACTTAAAATAATATTTCACATGATAAACTCATATGCATTTACCTTATCATATTAACAAAATTTTCCATATTTATAACCTTTCTAGAGTGACTTAAAAGTGTTATAGTGTTTTAAAAAAATGTCACTAAACCTTATATGACTTTAACATAACCATGTAAAGCTTAAATACCTAATTAAAAAATATCAGGTTAATCATGCTTTTCATATCATCAAGTAAACATAAATAAATATCACATAACGAGAGAGTTAAGAAAATGTGTACCATTTTCCTCCAAAGGTGGTACTAAACCAAGCAAGAGAATAATAAGAAAATCAGAACTCAAATAAATAAGCTCCAAAAGAGAATGTCTTCAAGACTCCAAGCTTTAAAGAAGTAGATCTTCAATTACCCAAAAGGAATGATATCCAAGCTCCAAAATGATAATACTTGACTTTTCAAAAGTTGATGACTATTGGATTAAGAAATGATAAGATCAAGCTCCATCTTCATTTGATTCTTCAACTAATAAAAGGGTATAAAGTTAGTAAGATGTTAATGAAGTGAAGATATAAGAAAGAATGGTAGAAAGATTTGATGAAGGGGTGCAAGTGATCTCATGGATAAGGGGGGTATTTATAATGGGTGTGGACAACTTTGTAGTTCTTAGATTGTATGAAAAAAAGTGTTATGAGTATGGAAGAAGACTAACTTGTGTAAGAGATTTAGACTGTGTAAGTGAATTTGTAAGAGTTGGAGTGTAGGAGAAAGTTAACTTGTGTAAGAAAATGGTGATAGCTTGTGTAAGTGATAAAAATCATGGGTTTTATAGAAATAATTTTTTGGTTCATCATATTTTTGTTCTAGTTTATCCAAGTGAATATATTTTAGAATAATGGGTAAGTTTGATTAAAGTTTGATTATGAAATATGATATTAAGGTAATTAATAAAGTAATAGTAAATATAATATTAAAATTTTACTTCGTAATAAAATATATTTTAGTGCATTTAAAGAGATTTATGAAAATATATACATATATATATATATATATATATATATATATATATATATATATATATATATATATATATATATATATATATATATATATATATATATATATATATATATATATATATATATATATATATATTATAAGTTTAATATTTGGAAGAAATTATAAAAAAATCGGAAAAAGGTTTAGGAATTATAGGTGATTTGAATTAGATAACCAAAGGGTTAAGGATTGGGATTGAAAATCCGAAATAATTAATCGGAAGATTTAGATTTAGAATTTTGAGTCGGTTAAAATATGTCGATTCATTCGATAATAGAGTCAAGAGATGCAATTTTTGATGAAAATAGATTTTCATCATTGAGTAGACAAAGAAATCTACAAGTTTGTACCAATGAATATGTTGATGATAATCAACAAGGTTCACCTCTCGATGTTGATAAGAATCAACAACTAGATGAACAAGAATTAGTTGATCCTATTCCCAAAAGGAGTAAGAGACAACGAAAAGCTAAAAGCTTTGGACCAGACTTCCAAGTATACTTGGTTGAAGGTGATAGAAGTGAAATATCTTCTAGTGCTCCATATTTATATAATGTGGAAGGTGACCCATTGTCTTATAGCGATGCTATGGCATCACATGATAACGCCTTTTGGAAGGAGGCTATTGATGATGAGATGCAATCCATCATGGGTAATAACACCTGGGTGTTAATGGATCTTCCTCCTTCTTGTAAACCAATAGGTTGCAAGTGGATTTTTCGAAAGAAAATGATGATTGATGGTACTATTGAAAAGTTCAAGGCCCGTTTAGTGGCACAAGGCTTTAGACAAAAGCATGGAATCGATCATTTCGATACATATGCACCAGTTGCAAGAATAACCACTATTCGGTTATTGGTAGCTTTAGCTACGGTCTATCATCTAGAAATACATCAAATGGATGTTAAAACCGCATTCTTGTATGGGGAGTTAGTTGAGGAGGTATATATTAAACAACCCGAAGGTTTTGTTTTGAAAGGACAGGAGCAAAAGGTGTGTAAACTTGTTAAATCCTTGTATAGACATAAACAAGCACCTAAGCAATGGCATCAAAAAATTGATGAAACAATTTTGTCCTTTCGATTCAAATTGAATCAAGCCGATAAGTGCGTTTATAGCAAATTTGATGGCCATGGTAATGGAGTTATCATTTGTCTATATGTAGATGACATGCTCATCTTTGGTACTAGTTTAGTACAAGTCCAAGAGACAAAAGATTTTTTGTCTAGATCCTTCCAGATGAAGGATATGGGGGAGGCTGATGTGATCTTAGGTATTAAGATCATGAGGCAAGGTAATCGTATTAAGTTAAGTCAAGCTCACTATGTTGAGAAGATACTTAAACGATTTAGTATGCTTGATAAAGCACTGGTCTCTACTCCCATGGAACCTGGTATGAAATTTGCCAAACATACCAGTTAACCAATTTCTCAATTGGAGTATTCAAAGGTCATAGGATCTTTGATGTATGCCATGACCTGTACTAGGCCAGACATAGCTTTTGCGGTTGGTAAACTTAGTAGATTTACAAGAAACCCGGGTCCCCATCATTGGATGGCGATAAGAAGAGTATTAAGATACTTGTTGCGTACCAAGGATTATGGTATTGCGTATAGCGGTGAACCTCCTTTTTTAGAAGGTTATTCCGATGCTAGTTGGTTCACTAATGAAGAGGATAACTCTTCTACGAGTGGTTGGGTGTTTGTTTATGGGGGATGTGCCATTTTATGGTCCTCTAAGAAACAAACATGCATAGCCGACTCTACGATGTCAGCTGAGTTTATAGCTCTTGCTTCTGCATCTAGCGAAGCGGAGTGGTTGAGGAATCTCATGTTTGAGATACCTCTGTTGCCTAAGCCAATTTCACCGGTGGCGATTCATGCAGATTGCATGTCGGCTTTGGGTAGAGCTTATAGTCAAGTGTACAATGGTAAGTCTCGTCATATTGCTCTTAGGCATAGCCTAGTGCAAGGACTTATTATTAACGGGGTCATAACTTTTGACTATGTGAACACCAAGTTCAATGTGGTGGATTTGTTTACGAAAGCCATGAGTAGAGATTCGATTAAACAAGTTTCAATTGAAATCGGTTTATGTCAATAAAATTATTTGGGAAAGCCCAATTCACGCATGACTAACATCGTGTCTGAATTCAATGTGGTAAAGTCCTCTTGTTTTTGTAAAGCAACAAAGTTTAATGACCCATCGTTGCTTTGGACCGTGATGAACAAGGTAGTCGTATTTGAAAGTTCTCAAGATCAAGGGTTGAAGAGCTCTTGGTGTTATATCCAGGTCACGGGGATATGTTTTATACGTATTGAGAACCTACCTATATAAGTTTGAAGTGTGGCCGCTTCAAATAGTCGAGATTGGCATACTGACTATGATAAACTTATGAATAAGATACGGACACGGCCTTAAAATGTGTCAGGTTAATAACTTTATGTTATTTGTTTTATGTGTACTTCATCTTCAAGTGGTTGGAAGGGTCATTTGATTCAATTCCGTATGGAAATCAATTCTGGCTCGATCACTTGTGAAGTGTGTTGTACTAGTCGTTAATTCAATCCGTAGGGATATTAGCGTTGATGCATGAAATGTATTATAAGTTTTGGTAAATGAGAGGCTTATTATACCCAAAATGGGGGAGGATTGTTGAACATTTAGTGTCTAATAATCCTGCGTTAATAATCACTAAGTACTACTCAAGTAGTGGGACAATATGTATTAATATATGTGGTCCGAAAGGTATTAAAAAGATAGGACAAAACGAAAAAGGGAATAACCAAGTTAGCCTAAATCGCCGACTCGACGATTCCCTTTTTGGGGCTAAAGCCGACTCGGCTTTAGCTTCTGGAAAATTGAGATTTTGTCCAGAAGGAAAAGCCGAGTCGGCAATCCTTGGGTAAGGCCAGATCGCCGGTCTGGCGATTTGTGCTGAAAATGACCGTTGGTCTTTCTTCCGGTTTTCTTGAGTTAATGCATTGGATTCTCTTAAGTATACTCTTGATTTCTGGAGTTACAAAGAGTATTATGCTGAATAACGCTCTTGAATGTCATGTTTATGGCATTGAATTACATGATCATCAATTTGATCATTAAGGTAATTAATTGGGCCATGATCCTTGGCTATGCTCTTGTAGTATAAATAGGGGTCTTTGGTGATGAGTTAAGGACACTCAATTTTCTGAATTCTTCTACTCATTTCTCTCATTTGTTTGTACTTTGTCAAGAGAGTAATTAACTCTTGCCTAAGGCTTCCATTTCTTATAAGTCTCAAACACATTGTTGTTAAGTGGTATACTCTAAGTATTAAGAGTATACTGTGTTGTTTGTATCTCGTTGTGAACTTCCGTTCATCAACACAAGTACGTTTGTGGGGGAAATATCACAAAAGAAAAGTGATTACACGCCTACAACAAGTATCAAGTTTCCGGGTAACGGTTGTCGTTACAAACTAATCTTCAAATTTATTTAGCATTGTTATTGTAATTTCATTTTGTCATCAACAAATGAATAATATATAAATTCCCGTTTGTAATTTATATATTTGCATTATATACTCTTAATACAGGCAATATCCCCTCCCTAGCAACCTTTGTTTTGTTCATGTGTGGGATGTGATAGTCAATACCCCCTTGTCTTTTCATGGTTTCAATCATGCAAACTTGTAGTGTAATGAACACAAATCTCAAACAATTTGGACTTAAATTTTCAAATGCATTATTCACAACACTTAGTAATTGTGGTACGTTATAGGTTGCTTTCTGATATTGCAAAGCCTGGATTTACCTAAAAAAACCTAGGTCTAGTACATTCATGTCAGGCGAATTTGGTGGTTGTTGCACACGTTGTATGAAAAAATCGTCTTTCATTGCCTCCTCCATAAATTCACTATCATTGTGTCACAACAACAAAATATGGAGTTTTTAGACACTTAATTTTAGACACTTAAGCAACTGTCTAAAAAAATGCGGAGTTTTTAGACAGTTTATTTTAGACAACCAAAAGCATCGTGAAAAAGCGTCTAAAACCGAAAATATGGGCGGTTGTTTTTTCCACTTAATAAACTTGAAAATGAAATAAAAAAATTAAACCCCAAAATCCTAATATACCTTTGCCCTATTTTCTTTTAGACAACTGACTTCCTCTTTTCTTTGCCCTAAAATTTGTGCAGTTAATAAACTCTAACTCCCTCGTTTCTTTTTCCCTAAGATTTCTTGCGGCTACCCAAGATACTCCATCTTTCTTCTGCTTCATCCGAAATGGGAGCATCGACACATGCTAAGAACCAAGATTTTCGAGTACATCGACAAGTATTGAAAAATTTTGAGCAAAATCCAAATTTGAAACGTAACCCTCAATTTCGAGCGCATCCCTTAACTTTGAGCACATCCCTCAATTTCGAACACACTAGACAACCCTAACTCCCTCAATTTTGGAAATCTTGAGTGTATGATGATTTTTTGTTCTTTGGTTTTTAAATTCCTGGTTTGTAACAAGGTGTCTTACTCTTAAGTTTTTTTTTTTTTTTATAATTTTCATAATTAATGATTGGTTTATTCTAGATATGAACTTGTGAAACTAATTTCATGTTATTTTGATCTGGGTGTGTTAGGTCATTGGTGAAGTAACATAATTAGTGATAGGTTTATTCAAGATAAGTACTTGTGAAGCTGATTTCATGTTATTTTGATCTAGGTGTGATAGTTAATTGGTGAAGTGACATTATTAGTGATAGGTTTATTGAAGAAATGAAGTTATAAAGCTAAATCATGTTATTTTGATATGGGTATGTTTGTTAACTGGTAAAATTGACTGAATAAGTGATGGGTATATTCAAGAGATAAACTTGAGAAGCTAAATTCTTGTTATTTTGATTTGGTTATTTTAGTTAATGGTTAAAAGTGACATAATCAGTTATAGGTTTATTGCAAGATATGAGCTAGGAAATATGTTTTTCATTTTTAGAATTTAGAAAGGATGATTTCGAAGTCTGTGATGAATTTATGATTTAGGTAGAAGAATTCAGGCAGATGATGAAGGCAATTCAGACGAACTAGGGAACCCACCTAAGGTAAAGGAGAAGTTTGGAGCTGTTCCTAATGGCTCATCAACTGATTTTGATGTTGTTAAATGGTCCAATTCACTGCCAGTTGTTTTTTTTTCACGTTTTTTTGTTTAAAAAGATTTTAATGGGTTTTCTTTTTTCTTTTTTTTGGTGGGTCTAATTTAGACGAACATAGTTGCTTATATATATGAGAAACTGCTATGTTTTAATACAGGATGCTCATAAGCTTGGATAAGGTTGCTACCATGTATGATAAGGTGAGTTATCTCAAAGTAAACAATCAATTTTATGCTAACGTTGTATCATCAACCAACGAATTCCAATACTCAAATTACACACTAAAATTGTTGCAATACGCTTATGCACTAGGGTTCCGACTATTCCAAGAATCCTGTTGCATTACAAAAAATGAAACTTTCTTTTTATTTCTTGTGATATTTAAAAGTCTAAACACAATGAAATACAAGAGCAAGGCCTATTTGTAGTAGAAAGTTTGGTTGGAGACAAATTTGTTCATTTGTATGAGATAGTAGACATTTGATATTAGTGGTTGGTCTTTTATAATCAGTGTTTTTCTTATCGAGGTTGCTGCTGTCGATTTTTTGTGTGTTACAACTGCTGATGTTGTCGATACCGTGGTTGCTGTTGTCGAAGGTCGAAGTTGCTACTGTCATTGTTGTCACGTGCTGCGGCTGCTGCTCCTGCTGTCGCCTATGGAGTTGCTGATTTCGTGGCTGTCGCATGTTGCTATTGTTTCCCTCACGACGTTATAGGTTTCTTGTAGCATAGACTCCCCAGAAGATGCTGCTCGTTTAATAGGCGCCATACAAATTTCACGCGATCTCTTTGAAGTTTGATTACCTTTGTTGTACGTTCATTGTCGTTCACACTTCCAATATGGTGTGATCTTTTGTTATGCAGAAGCCAATACAAAATTCAATCTCAGAACATGTATACTAATTGCAGTTCCTGTTCCAAAAGAACATTCTACTTCAGGAAGCTTTGTTGAATCTGCAATATAGAGAGCCTTGGCTGAAGCAAGGTTAGAAAATTATAGAAAAATGGTCTATCATATTCATTCATAGTAGTAAAAGGCTATATCCCTATCTTACCATCAAAAAATACATCACCATTAGATAAATAAATTGGATTTGCAACAGCACACATGAACATTATTTTTGGGATGAATCGTTTGGATTGACATTCATGATGTGGTTCTACTTCACCCGGTGCTAGGTAGTAAGTTTGTGATTCTCGGGTTAGATAAGTGCTTTTCATCAATGTGAACAATGTCAGTATGTGATTTTAACTAAAAAGAATCGTTGTTTTCCTCATATTGCAACTTAGATAATGCAAAACTTAAACTGTGTAGTTTGTTGTTGTCATTCAAAGTCTGTTTGACTGTGTTATGCTTTCTAATTATTTTGTCCTTCTTCCATCTACATACTGTTGACCGTGATACTTTCATTTGTTTTGCCACTGAATGTTGAGTCCAAGTTTAAATTTGATGGACTTGAAACTTTTCCTCATCAAATTGAATTTTATTGGGTGTTTGTCTCCCAATCCTCTTGTTGTTGAGATTTATGGTTATGTTGTTGTTTTCCTTTGTTTCCGAACTTCCTGCCATAGTCTCGTGATTGTTTTCCTACTCACTTTGTACTCTGTTGCAAGTTCATTAATTGTATCTAGTATTGATTTTCCCTTCTGGTTTAATTTTCTCAATAATTTTTGCATAATTTGGGTTTTTTGTTGGCTGGACAGATTCTTGGTTCCTGTCATTTTTTAATGCTTGTGGGTGTAATTAATGTGTTTGAGTAGCTTAGTATTTATGGCAATGTCCCCCTTGTGTGTTTTTTGCATTAATGGCGCCAAGGTTTAATTTCTGGCTATTGAATTGATTCTTGAGTTGGTTTCTGTTTTCATATTGGCACCTGATTTTTTGTCTGTTTGTTGATTGGGTTTTTTGATTTCATTTATGATGCCTGATGTGTTTGGTGTTTGCTGTTTGGGTTTTTGTTTTCAATTTGGCGCCTGATCTGTGTATTTTTTTGGACATCCAATTTGATTTTTTGATTTAAAATGGGATGATACAATGATGATTTTTTTTACAAAGATGATATTTTGGATGTTTAACATACCGTGGCAGTTTTTGAGAAGTTTAATGTATCGATTTTTTTTTAACGTGAAAAATCTAAAGCCGAAGATCGGAAACAAATTCCGCACCCACATGATCAAGTAATTTGTAATTTCTCGATCAAGTCATTAAAAACCCTTAACTACACTGAGGGCGTTGAAGAATTGAGAAGGCTTCCAAAGATTAAGTAATTTGTTCTATGTAATTTTTTTTTCGGGCTAAGTATGTATTGTAATTGTAGAACGTACATATATTAGCTAATTAACCTGAAAATGTAATTTTCGGCTATTAAAAAAATTAACCACTTTTGAATGTGAAAAATATTCACCATTTAAACATTCCAACAAATATATTCTAATTTGGAGGGAATTATTAAATCCCTAATCAAGTCATTAAAAATACTAAACATCCTGTGCAACGGTTGTACATATGCAACCTCCACTAGCCCAGTTCAATAAGTTTTTTTAAAAAATTTACCAATACTAAATTTTAAAATGTCCATTTCAAGAAGTAAAATGTCAATTATAATACTTAAATTGCCAACTCCTAGTATTAACTTCAACAAATAACCAATTAGTAATTTATTTGTAAATTTTTTTATATACTTATCTGTTTCAATAGCTTTGTCCCTTTTGGTTTGTTCACATAATTCACACTTTACTTTTAATTTGTATTTTATTCTTAATCTATAAATTAAAATATAGTCAAGTTGGATTTTATTTAATTCGTCTCAACTCAAGGATTTTTAATATCAACTTTTTGTAATTTTTAGTAACGCATTATTAGAGATATTAAGGTTTTATTAATTGCCTTGACAAGCGTGCCACTGAAACGGAGTAAATCGTTGGAATTGGTCTTTTAAGCCTTGGATTTAGTCTCTCCGGCCAATTGGGAATTTTTTTTCTAAAAAAAATTATAATACCAAATTTAAGAATTAAAAACAAATCGACTAAGTCTTATAATCAAGTCTTAGATTTGGCATTTTAAGTCTTAAATTTAATATTAAGTGTTACTCCCTCCCACAATTCTTTTTTATTTTTTTCGTTTACTTTTTTCACAGTTTTCAAAGTAAATTTTAAACGTTAATATCTCTAAATACTCATTATAAAAAACTTATAAAAAACATATAGTAAAAAAATATATATTAAGACGAATCTCACGAGATCTCTCAAGGATATATATTTTAGTATCTATAGATCAAAAAAATCATAATCAAATTTTTCTTTCTAAAATAAAATATTTCAAATTGCACCCATGTAGCCATTAGTCTCGTGCATACAAAATTTTGTGATGAACAAATATAACTCATTTTTTAAATGATAAAAATTCATTCGTTTAATAGAAGTATACATGATCGAGTAAAAATGAACTAAAATGCATTTGATTTCACTTTGTATCTAATTTAAATTGTTCAACTCAAGTCGTACGTATTGTTGGGGTAACTTCAACAAGGACAATAAGTTCAGCATTTTATACTACAAATACAATCATAATATGCTTAAATCTTGAAATTATTATTAGGTCGTGACAATTAGTCTGGCCCACTCGTGTGGACACGGGAAATCCGTGGACTCAGGCCCACAAATCCACGGGTCAAGAGCGTTGACTTGTACATACATTTGGTGAGTTTCATTATTTCCCAAAACCATATTGTAGTAGGAAGAGTAGCTCACCAATTATATATGCAAGTCAGCAACCCACTATTTTGTCGATGTGGGATTTTGTCTCACATGTGAAGTATTTCCAACAATTATTTCATGATCTGCTCATACACTAGTAAAATAAATATCAATCATATTCATAACAAAAACTTAGCTAACCGCTTGAAAATGTGTACAAGAGAATCTGTCATTAGTTTACAAATGGCAATTTGATTTGTGAAGCTATTTTTAAGTACAAATAATCCTTTGCAGCAAAGACATTTTAATTAACATCTTCATTCACAGATTGACTCAAGACTGGCCATCTGAAGCAGGATTTCCCTCAAGACGTTGACGCATATCATTTTGGAGCATCTCCACAAATAGCTGCGAAAAAAAGGATTGCAGGTATGCATCGTGTCAATTTGTTCATGTATCAAATGCCAGACATAATAACCAACAGAAACTGGGGGTCAAAAACAAAGATAACCGGCATAGTTATCTAATTTTTTCCGGAAAGGTAAACTGAGAGGGTTTTCAGGATTAATGGAATATGATGACAAAAATCCTAACACAAACCACATCATACAGCTAACTCTATGTAGACACATGGAAATGACTGTTGAAACTCCTTTATCTCATAGTCATGTTTCAAGGTTCAGCTTTCAGCTCTTCTAACCCTCCTAACCCTCCCTATTTAAGAATTTCACCTATTAGATGACATGAGTGGTCTAGTCCAGCAACAGATTGGAGTTGATCAACAACTTCTATCAATGTAAGTAAACAAAAAGGTCATGTAATATAAGCAAAAGAGCTGATTCAAAAAGATGCAATCTGGTACAGAATAACCAAACAGAAAGGCACCGAATGATATTGGATGCTAAAACGAAAATCTTTGTCCAAGAATCTATCACCAATTTTGAAACTTTGAAAAAATATGTACATAGTAAGAAAATGGCCAGAGAAGGGAAGGCGGAACCAAGGTGACATATTCAGTTGCACAGAACACCATGAGGATAAAAGTTGAACTATCAAGTCAGGAGTCAGGACACAGGAACAAAACATAACATTTCTAAACTGGATAGTTTGTGCATCAAGCCGAACAAAAACCATAGGTCATAAAGTGTCAATATGTTCAGCTAGAAAGATACAGAAGGTATGCGGCTAGACAGGAAGCTTGTTCAGCCATTCAATGGTCAAATTGAAGTGAACTAATTGAGGATATCCTAAAATCAGTGTTAATGGTTTTCTGCATTTCATCAATTCCTCAATCTTTTGCAATTAAGAATTTTCCATAATCGTCGGCTGTTCATTATTCTAAGGTTTTCTAAGCAATAATAACCAAAAAAAGTCACCAAATTGAAAGATACGTAGAATTACATATACTTACATCAACAAGGTCATGATTGCTACATAATCCATCAATTTGCTCTCGTTCAGCAGCTTCCAAGCTTTCAGCAGCATTTTGAACCATAGCATGAAATATATCTGGAGATGGACTATGAAGTGCAATCCTTTGAACTACCTCTTGTACATTACTCTGGGAAAAATCATAATGGTGAATACACTTAAAAGACTTATTAAGGAACAGACTCTTGCACAGCTAGAAATATACACTCATGAATCATACTGCCTGCAATTCCTAATAAATGAACAGAAATTGCCTTTTGCACGAGTATATTAAGGTAGTGTATCAATTAGATGGGGAGAGTGACAGTTCCTTGTGCGGAAACACAGATAGCAGGTGTCATTTACTGCAAAATGGAAGGACTACCAATTACAAGATACAACCCACTCGCAATATAAAGTTATACTTCACAGAAAGCTAACCTGAGAATTCAGATCAAATGAATTCTCTCCTGATCTCCTGTCACCTGATTGTGGCAGCAGTCCAGGCACCATGTTTCGCAGTCCATTCTGAACTGAGCCACTGCCAAGAACTTGAGAAACAACGGGCATCATTTGCTGAAACATTGTTGAAAAGTTAATAGAACCATCTTCACCGGATCCCATATCTGCAAACATATCCCTAAATTCTTCTGTGTCAACTTGTTGGGCAAGTTGGTTAACCGTATTTATCATTGCAGGATTTTGTGTAAACTGTTGTAGCATATTTCTCAGAACATCAGGAGAACCAACCCCTGACTGCTGAGCAACCCCAGACAACAATCCACTTAAAGCTGGACTCTCAAGAAGTTGTGACATCATGCCTGTTACATCAAACTGCCCATCTGAACCCTGTGCATTCGACTGCAAGCCTTCCACAGACTGCCTAAATCCTTGCAGGGGTTGCCCAGTACCATGTTCAGTAGAATTATTTACACCAGATGTGCTTCGAGATGCAAGTGACTGCAGAAGCTGCTGGCCACTAATCCTAGCTTGTTGACCCTGATCAAAACTAGAAGGTCCAGCTTCACCACTCACAGGATGCATCTTTGATTGCCGACTTCGTTTCTGATCAAAGCAGTTACAAGATACAATTACTATAACATAAGAGTATCAGGATAATTTGCTTTAAGTGGGAATTTTTTTTATGGTGTGTGTGTGTGTCTAAGAAACCTATTACAAATACTGGCCAAAGTGTGAAATTCAAAATTGTGGTGATTTGAATGTGTAAAGAGTGAGGATTGAGAAAGAGGTGGGATGAGAAAGCCTAATGGAGGAAAGAGAGTTTACTTTCAAACAAAAAGTATGAAATGAATTCAGGAGTTCAGTTTACTTCCTGTCACTTCCCTTACTAAACTCCTTTCCTTTATTAGTATCCAAACAACTCATTTTTGGATTTGAATTTACCACTAATTATTAGATCCAACTTTCCTATCATTAAAAGATATGTTGTAATAGCCGGAAACAAAGTTTAAGATACAATTCAGGACACACTCTCGTAATTTGCTACAGCAGGAATGAACAGCCTAAAATAGGTAGCTTGGAAGCTAGAATCTCTAAAAAAATTCAAACCCTCAAGCAACAGATTTCATAAATTTGAGTATTACAATATGCTATTTACATATCATTACATTATTTCTTCCTTACTTCTAGCCATCTAAATTCTATGTTACTACTAAGATACTAAGCAATTAAAATGTCAAGCATTACCAATGACTACGACTCGATCCCAGCTACACCCACTTAACGTTCCTGCATTTAAGGCTCACCACAAACACTTTCCCTATGAAGTAAAAAAAAACCATTCAAACTGAATTCTATAATACCCCTCCCCACCACTACCTTATACACAAACAAGAAGAATCAAGCAAATTAAAACCATCCACTATCATGCCATCATCTCACCGACAAGTGGCTCAACTAGACAAGGTTTAGGCCGGTCAGATGTACAAAATATTTCCCTTGTAATCACAAGTGGTTGTTTCCTATTGACCCTCAATTTCAAACATCAACTGGAAATTTGTACAAACACAACAATGTAACAATGCAAAAACCGAAATCCCAACATTATGGGGTTGGGCAACTTCAAATAAATAAAAAAACGCAAATTAAAATAACTAAAAAAAACCCCAAAAATTACATCAAGCACTGGAATATGCACACTGCGAACAGTTGATTTGCGGATAAAAGGATTATGAAATCCTTACAAATGAAAAAAAACAAGGGATTCACCTTTGGCTGCAGACCACCACCTAAACCAAGAGGTATTTCTTTGGCACTCGTAGATTTGTCAGCTTGTTCTCCATCAGCAATGCTAGACGAAGGTTCCTTCAAACGTACCGACTCCTCATTTGACTTTGAAAAGTCACCTTGGATGCCCGCTCTCTTTTCAGTGACATCCTGATTCAAACAAATAATAAATGAACTTTGATAAAAGCTCAAAATCATCTCAAACTTTCTCAATTTTTAAATGATACAAGATCTTTAAAGAGCGCCTAAGGAGGCTCCTATAATCCTTTGTTACTTGGATAAAAGGTATTAAATTTTAGATGTGAGTAGTCTTCAATGTAAGCTATATATATATATATATATATATATATATAAACATATATATATATATAATACATATATATATATATATATATGGTCAAGTTCGTGAGAACAAGCTATATGAGCAAGTGAGAACCAAACTCCCTGATAAAAATGTGTTACTTTTTACAGAAAATGTGTTACTTTTGGACAAAAAAATGTTACTTTTGTTTCAAAAACAAAAATATAAAAAAGTAACACGTTTTTTTCGAAAAGTAACACATTTTAAGTAAAAGTAACACCTTTTTTATGAGTTTTTTTCAGAATTTTTTTCTTAAAGTAACGCTTTTATGCCTAATAGTATCATAAAAAACAGTAACACCTTTTCGCCTAAAAGTAACACATTTTTAGTAAAAAGTAACACTTTTTTGTAAAGCAGATTGGTTCTCACGGTTCTCATATAAGGATGGTTCTCACTGGAACTTCTTCCTATATATATATATATATATATATATATATATATATATATTATATATATATATATATATATATATATATATATATATATATATATACACATACATATATATATATATATATATATATATATATATATATATATAGAAGTTCCAGTGAGAACCATCCTTATATGAGAACCGTGAGAACCAATCAACCTTACAAAAAAGTGTTACATTTTACTAAAAAGGTGTTACTTTTAGGCAAAAAGGTGTTACTATATTTTATGATACTATTAGGCAAAAAGTGTTACTTTAAAAAAAATTATGAAAAAAACTCATTAAAAGGTGTTACTTTTTACATTAAAATGTGTTACTTTTCGAAAAAAAACGTTACTTTTTAGTATTTTTATTTTTTTGAAAAAAATTTTTTTTTTTCTGAAAGTAATACTTTTTATGCTAAAAAGTAACAATTTTTTTTTAAAACAAAAGTAACATTTTTTTGTTCAAAAGTAACACATTTTCTATAAAAGAGTAACACATTTTTATTAGGGAGTTTGGCTCTCACGGTTCTCATATAAGCTTGGTTCTCACTGGAACTTGATCCTATATATATATATATATATATATATATGAACCTTATTATAAAGACCTGGTACAATACATGTTGATAAGAATGCATGTTATCCTGCATTTGATTCAAGTTCAAAGATGCTTCAACAAGACCAGAGAATGATAAATGACAAAGAATATTCAAGGTACCTCCTGGGTTTGTTGACCAGAAACAGAACCAACATGTGATTCATGTGTCTTCCCACTACTTTCAGAAGACATCATATTAGACAGATGACCAGCATCAACACTACCCCCACCTGATCCAGCAGAACTTGGAGCTGCAGGATTCTCCTGTTGCCCTGGAAAAAAAATACTGTAGTGAGCATAATATATTATAAAAAACAATCTAATGACTAACATATAAAAAGGTTACCCGAAGAATTCTGGATATCAGGGTGCATGTTTTCGATGAAATTTCTGATCTGTGAATTTACTTGAGAAATAACAGATGATAGCGCAGCTGCATCAGGAGCTTGAGAGGAGGTAACATTACCAATAGATTGCGACGTACTAAGAACTGGGGTGACGGCAATGGTTGCGGTACGAGATGGTACAGAAGCAGCAATGACATTTCTCACGGGTAAACCCTGATTCACGCTGGAATTACCAGAGGCAGTGGAACCACGCTCTCCCTGTGAACCATCACCACCAGCACCTCTTGTGCTAATAGCAGAAACTACTGGAGCAAGTGATGTCCCTGATCATCAGCCATCATTACCACAGAAGATAAGTACAAAAGCTGAAAAAACCTCATATGTAAGCTCTAAAATAAGGATATATTTTACTTCAAAAAATAATGATTTTACCGGCATGTATGTGAATATTTATATTCCTAGGAGCACTGCCGACTATCCCAACTGGAACTGAAGGACCCGTGTTTGGTGTAGAAGCTGAAGGAGTATTAAAGAGTGGGCTGGTTTGGTGGGGGAAAGGCTGTAAAGTGACACAAGCAGTCAACAACCCGGTGATAAAATAACCCAGCAAGTAAAATGGAGAGATCCAAAGAATTCAATTCACATAAAAATGGTGATTCATCAAAATCTAGTCACACAGAGGAAATTAAGAAAAGTGCAGCAGAAATCCAACTCCACAAAAATAGTTAAATGAATTTGAAAAGATTTCCACAATCTCTACAGTCAGAAAGCATTTAAAAATAGCAAGCTCAAACTAGCTGAAGAACAGCATGTTAGGATCCACCATCAGCAGATGTCACCTCCAAATTCATCCTAAGCAAAACTACTGCATTGCAGAAATTCTGGTAGAGATCAAATCAAATGCAGGCAATACCCAAGGTGAAAGACCAAGAAGACATTTATCAAAACTATCCCCATTTGTATGCATTTTTATGATTAAAAGCAATTAACCTGAACCATGATAGGATTAGGTCCCAATGGTGATATGTAAACTGCATGCCCAGCATTAACCACTGCTTCTGCCTGCAAAGCAAGTCAGAAAAAAATGAGGATCTAACACTTCATCAATAAGCTTTCTAATATCAGATAAAATATCGACTGTTAGGAGCACATACAGGAGACTGTCCCATTCGCAACATCAATATGGTCCGTCCAAGCTCTAGCAAAAGAGCACCCATGTGTTGCATAGCAAGACCTACTTGTAGTGACTCACTTTGGATTTCGCTTCTCACAGAAGCATCAGTGGAGCCAGCCTCTTGCTCCATTCTTCCTGCAATGTGCTACGGTGCAATGAATAAACTATCAGACAATCAGGTAACACAATATGAATCATACACAGATAATAAGCCTAAAATGTTAACTCCATGATAACCCATTCTGCAAACAGAAAAAACTTGATACGCACTACACAAAAATTATAGAAAAGGAAAGAAACATGAGCTGAAATCAATTTCAACTTTCAAAACAAGCACATAAACCGACAGACACTCAGAACAGCAAAAGCATTTACATAGTACAAATCAAAATTATAGCACCTTAATTTAGAAGATTACAAATAGGTCAGTCTGTATGTTATTACAGAGCTTGCCCAAAGAATTTTATAATGAAGAGAAGAAAATAAGCTCTCAAGCAACGTGTAGCAAGCTTGAAATAACAAAGAGCCTGGGCGCAATTCAATCATCGAACTGCAAGCAGCTTCAACAGTGAACTTCACACATCAAGAATACACATAGAGGCCCAACTGTTCAACATCAACTTAAAAACACCTTTAACTGCAAGTAGATGCCAAAAACTACAGACTTGCAGTTGTAAAAGAAACCAGGTCTACTTATTTATACTAGCATCTTTTATAAAGGATTGTCCACAAGTGATGGAGCCAAAGATCTATAATTCTTTGATTTTGGGTTATAAGAGACTGAAATAAAAAGGCTCATGAAATTATTTGCACTTATTATTTTGTAAAGTTGCAGATGATGCTTACAATCAAGGGTAGTACAAGATTGCATGCATTCAACCCCAAACTCCTCCTAGATGACGGGAGCCACTTGGCATTGGGGTGATAGAAATTAGGAGATCTTTCTTACAAAAATCCATTTGGCCGTGCTGTAAAGATAACTTTTAAAAATAAAACAACCACATAAAAAACAATGTTGTCAAAATTTTGAAACCACATTATTCCTCAACTCCACCTTACAAAATATTTTTTCAAATACTGCCACCTACAACAATTCCCATCAAAAACAACAAATACACTATTCCTCAAATTTCTCTCGAGATCAATATTCAATAAACAATTTTCTGTACTAAGTGAAGCCTACAAGAGATGAGTTGTTGTAAGTTTTTATGTCAGGGAGCAGGGAGTAGAGATTATTATTAAGAATGGCAAGTAACAAATAACGGCAGAAATATATTTTTCTTTTTAGAAAAATGGAGTTCATTTCACATAAGAATTAGTATCAATTGTTCTCATATTGTTGAATGATCATTTCGGAGGTAAAGAAGCGGGGAGACTGTGAGACCCACATAATGGAAACTTTGGACAGAAGCTGCAATTGAGCAAGTGGTGCTCTAATAAGAATATACGACCACACACGCCATTATTGTAAATATTAAAACATATTATGCAACTAATGCTTCTTTTTTATGGGAACTCACAACATCAATGGAAGGAAAGGCACAAAACGATGAGGACAAATAAAGAGCTATGACTAAGAGCACTACACACCAATGAGAAAGAAAATTAGGACAAAGCTTAAATCATAAAGGAAATATTGCAAGTAGTAGTACAAGTAAACCAAAAGGGGGAATTATTTTGTTTTCTTAATTACAAAATATTAATTTTTTTCTAACTTTGAGCATCAATCTGTCGAATGCATTATAAAATCAGGACTTTCAGGTTGCAATCACAAAGAGACCAAACTCATCACTTACCCTCGTGAACTCTAATATCTTTCAAGTGTTTGTTAGTAAAGATGCAAATTTAAGTGCATAAGAACACTAAACTATGAGACTTACAGAAAGTGCTGCAACAGCCGGACCACCCAAAAGTCGTTCTGCATGTCTCAACACTATGCTAAGTGCTTCAAGTGTAGGCATTCCTCTGGTATTTGAAGTCAACCGAGTAGCTGGTTGATCTGTAGTGCCACTTGAGGAAGAGGACGGTTGATATCCTGTTTAACATGCCATGAGATTGAGAAAACTTTCATGGAAAATCAGAATGGAAGAAAGTGAAAAATTAGGTAAATGATATCGCTAAAATCACCATTTTGGGAGAGCACCCCTTCCATTCGACTCATGAACTCAGAGAGTGTGTCAAGTGAACTTGGGATAGGCTGAGACAATAAATAGCTAAATGAATATATGGATACAAACATACATCAAATTAAATAACATATTTAGCAAAAACACGGCCTATGCAATAAAAAGCTAATTAAAGAGCAAAAAGAAGAGATTCAAAAAGGTGATGGAAGCTAAAGATCTAGTACCATGTTAAGTGAAGATGACGGTATAGATATTCCCGCCAAGGGAGCATGAAATGGTTGACTCAAAAATGGTTGTCCAAATTGTGCCTGATTACCAGCCTGGCTTTGATTTCCATTGCCACCATGGCCTTGCTCTGTATCATTGCTTTGAGGAGCGGGGACAGGATTTGTCTATAACCAAGAGTAAAACACATAACAATGAACATGAATCTTGTTCGATACACATAGATCCTACTCTATTAGCATGTCACTTACATCAAAATTTGCTAATAATAGTCATTGCGGTATAGAAATAAAAACTTACGCTAACTAGCTCCTCAAACATGAAAAGGACACATAAGCTACCATCTACATAGAACCATCTAGAAAAGCTACCATCTTTTTATGATTATGTTTGTGTCTTGTATACTTGTGAGGGTGATTTCTAAACAATTTATCTTCACAATAGTTTTTTTAGGATATTTATCTTCACAATAGTTTTTTAGAAAATTTATCTTCACATTAGTTCTTTAGGAAAAGCTAGCATGGATATAATATAAAATATGAACACCGAACGAAAAATGATAACGTGATTATACAAACTATGGAGGAATTTAGTACAAAATAATATGCTAGTCATGAAAACTCATCAAAGTTCCAACCTTCAACTTTTCATACATGTGCATTAGTTGCTAACACTAACACTATTCCTACAACACTTGAATTATAAGGGAAAATAGCGATGAATTGGTTTCTATCTTCTTCAATAAGATGTTGGACAAAACAAGATGTCAAAAGACCGAAGGATAAGCACTATAAAACCTAATTAGAAAACAAAATAAAGGAAGTGTGCAACATTAATCTACCATGAAAAAATCGCGATTACAGATGCATGTTCAAAAAAAAATCACAATTGCAGAAGCATATGCGCAAAAAAATTGCGATTGCAGATGCATATGCGAAAAAAGTCATGGTATCACTATAACTATGTAATAATGCAAATTACAGCCAACGTGGGGTGAAATTTTTAGAAAAGGCACAAAGATAATTTTGAGCTCATAATTGCATTTTTGTTGAACTACTATTATTATTCAATAATATCCCTGGCTATTATAATTGCACTACATGAGGTACAGTAAGAGGATAAATAATTTACTTGGTAGATAATTGTTTTGTTTAATGAATTATCTATAGTATAAGTGGCATTAATAAAGTATTAACAAAGAGATGTTAAAACTTTTTTGCAATCTAGAGAGATGTTAAAATATATTTTTACAAACTCTTCTGCACAAATAACATTGTATAGGTGAAATATCGGACATTATATGTTACGCAAAGGTCAACGTGAAGTTATTATCGTAAGAGTTCATGTACTGGGATTTAACGTCACGGGCTCACAGTAACTTTTAAACATGTTACAAAATGGCTATTACATAACATAGTGGCAAGTTTTTATTCCATGGTTCTAACTATTAGGATATAAGGATTATCAGACACAACGAGAAGGTATGAAAAATGATGATAATACGCTTCATGAGAGAGTGCACAAGTTTCTCCAAAAAGCCGTTTAAAATAGAAATTTAAGAGGATTGTGATTCAAATTTGAAAACAATTTGAAGGGTGCTAAATATAATTTAGGTGAAGGAATTGAATTTGTATGGAGAAAATAGTTGTTTTAAAATATCAGACTTCACTTCCTACAAACTTGTACACATAGGTAATAAAAGAGCAAGAAGGTACAAAAGGGAAGCATGTTCTAAGTTCGTTATGGAGTATTGTGAATTTCTCAATCTGTACATAAGCTCTTTATTTTGTTAGTGGAAAATTGTAGTATGCAAGAAAGTTAGCAATGTATTTGACTAACAGTCTTAGCTTTAAATGTGTGAGACACACATAGGTGCAAAAAGTCATCAGAGCCTATGTGCTTAGCGTAGGACGAGCTTTTTGTAGGTGATATGCAATTTAACGCTAAAACGTCAAAAATCAATATAAAACAAATATATTACTTAAGGCAATATGCTTTCATATTATAATAGAAACAAGCTTAAAAACATTCATTATCATCGAGTTAAACACTAATTCAGCACAAAAGTATTATTTTCTTCTTCTTGAACTGTTGTTATGCTCTAATTTTCAATGGAAGGCTGGAAGCATCAACTTCTCCAACTTCATATTTAAGTGAATTTAGGATTCAAGTCTTATTTCTTTTTCAAACAAACTAAGATCAATCACCCAACCCAACAAAGCGCACAAGGCACAAAAAGTATCGTGGCGCGCGTCTCTTGTAGTGGGCTTTGCCTCACCTAAGCAAGGAAGTTTGAGCAAAGTGAGGTACACTTAAACACTAAGCTAACATTTAGGAGACACAAAGTAGGAATACATGAAGAAATTGTAATCCTTCCTTGATGAGAGATTGTTATCCCAAAATGTAGATTGATTTCATACTATTGAGCTATTCCTCTGAATATTAATGTCTTCTTTTCCCTATCTTCTTTTTATTTACAACATCAAGATTTGGTGAGCTCTATATGAACTGAATGTAGGAAGAGGGACACTTGTAGACGATCACAAGAGGTAAACTATTGGTACAAGCAACAGACAAATACTATTTGATAATTATTTAAGTCAAAATTAGAGCCCATCAGTTGTCCATATTGTCATTAAGTGACCTAAACGCTGTAAGCCTGTAACTATATTGGCAGCTGAGGCTCAAACCCTAGTCCTAACACATCTAGGGCATAACTTTTTTAATACAATGACAGCAAAAATAGGTTATAAGATTATTGTATTAACTCTTTTTAGTTACATAAACCCTCTAATAGAGAACGGGAAAAATCTCTCACAGGAGTTTAATTGTTTAAAGAAGCATACATGATTCAAAATATCGACCATTCAAAACCATACATTAGGTTGACGCTTTGGTGGCACATTTCATGAACACAACAGACCAAATGCTAATAGAGAACGGGGAAAATCTCACCGAATCAGTGTTTGGAGCACCAAAAGCAGCATTTGTGGCTAGGTTACCAACGCCTAATGAATTCAAAACTGCTCCAATAACCTACAACAAAAAGAAGTATGTTTTTTCTTTAGTAATTTATGATCAATTATAGGAATAGAATCCAATGTTAGGGTACAAAATCCACCATCAATAAAGATTACACACCCGATTAATATCTGAAGCACCTCCTTCCCCCTGGTCCCCAATATTTAAGGTACCAAGAACTACACT
Source organism: Amaranthus cruentus (assembly GCA_019425755.1). Lineage (NCBI taxonomy): Eukaryota > Viridiplantae > Streptophyta > Magnoliopsida > Caryophyllales > Amaranthaceae > Amaranthus > Amaranthus cruentus. Next base: position 15,852,428 of record CM033461.1, read on the forward strand.
ATGAGATATTTGTCCAATACGATTACGAGGAACACCACTACCATCTATTCCTGATAATGTGCAAAAAAAGGAAAAGAACAAGAGCAGAAACAAGTCGATCAAAAATCCACCTTATATAAGAACACAAGAATGAAAATCTAAGGTAAAATGTTGAAAAAAACGGTACCAGGAGTGCCAATGTTACCAGAAGCATCAGCAGTGCTGGTAGCAGATGAAGTTTGCGGCGGTGTTGGTTGTCTTACAACTAAATGCAAGGTATCCCCATTTTCGACATCTAAAACTGTCAAGGTAAAAACCTCAACAGGTGTAATTGCATATGAACTCAACAACACAAACAAGAATTTATAAAAATAGAAAAGATTCTAGAAAAGTTGCCTTGCATGAACATAGAACAGAAAAATATAAAACAAGACGTTTAATGAGTGTTAAGCATCACGCATAAAGTCCAAGAAGAAACCACCGATATCGCTCCAGACAACATCGAATACTATCATATCTCATCTAGCCAACAAGTGAAACAAATACTCTTAAGAGTCCATCCAAAAATCAATAGATACGAGACACACGGATCCTATTGTTGGACTGTGACGTAAAATTCATAGTATCTAGGAACGTATCTACTTGCAGGATACGGTAGTCAGAGAGTAAGTGCTCATCCTTTAAAACCTTCCCCCTGAAAATAAGTCGTTGTTGTCCAACAGGCACACCAACTTCCCGAGCAATCTTTTCCTTAAATGAGGACACAAGCATCTGCTTTTTCACGATTAGTGACATATTCGTTAGAATCTGTGTTATTGTACTTTCAAAAAAAGTTATACATAGATAGACAAATAAGTAATCAATATGAAATATGTAACAACAGCATTGACATTCAAAATAAGCACTCCATTTGCATCAACCATTAATTTTGGGATGCGGAAAATTGAATGAAAACCAAGCTATATATAATAACAAACTTAGTTTCAAAAGCACACTTGCAGTGCCGTTCCTAAAAACTGTTGGGCCCTAGGCAAAATTTTAGCTGTGGGCCCTTTTATGTGTATTTTTTTAGATCTACAAGACCTAATAAACATGATGCACTAATGGTGATTTACTAACAAAACTTTTTAATTTAGAAATTATACTATATTTGAATTAAAAAATGACTCCTTAACTGATAGTCTAAATTATTTCTAAATACATGAAAGTAAATAAAAAATCAATTACTTATAAAAAAGACCTTAAATACACATCATAGATACTTCCTCTAGTATTATTTAAATGCAATATTAAGGTTTTTACGCAATTTGATGTAGTATTTTATTTATTTTTGTTATATTTTTTACTTACGTACATGTAATTATTATAAAAAGCTTATTATGAAAACTACATTTTGAGACAAACCTAACATTATCTTACTTAAGCTATATAATTTATTACAAATTGGTGAGAAACCTTATGGCAATATTAATCGATAATTAGTTTTAAAATTACAGACAATCACATTTAATTATGGCAATATTCACCGTTACCAATAAAAAATCGAACAATGAACCGGCATCCAGCGGAACTGAAAGACAAACAAATGCTCTATTGATCAAACATACGTCATTCAGTCCTTAGTGGAGCATTCTAATTGTGAATTCCATTTTTGACCTCACCTTCTAGCTGTTACAATTATTTATTAGATGGTTAGTTTGGTAAATTTAGTTTTAAAGTTGTTTTTTCAAAAGTAATGTTTCTTCTTCCTCCAAGCTTCATCATCTTTCTTCAAAATCAGACATGGATAAAAACCGAATACCTTCTTCCAGCAGGCATTCATGGTGTACTCCAATATTGGGCCCCTTTGGATCTCGGGCCCTAGGCGATGGCGCTCCTTGCCTACCCCTAGGACCGGGCCTGCACACTTGACTCTAGGAAGAACATGTTTATTAAAAAGGTGTGCGCTTTTCCACGCATGTTGCTCTTTTTTGGCGCTTTGCACTTGTAGCACTTAATGTTCTTTGGATTTTATAAGGAAAAAATTTTTTAAAAAAGCTTTCATATAATGATCAAACAAAAAAAATTGACTTCATTAGATTCGTTAACTTTTTCTTCTCTTCCTATGGATTCATCAAATATTTGTGTTCTTTGTTGTTTAGTTTTTTCTTCTTTCAAATTTTCTTTTCTTCTATACTCATTTTCTCTTCTTTCTATTTCCCTCTTCTATAATTTATCTATTTTCTTTCTTCTAGATCTTTCACTTTTATTCTTGTATGAGTTTTTTATTTTCTTTCTCCTTTTTTAGTAACAATTAGACATATTGTTTCAAAAGGAAGATTAGGTACACTCTTGTGCTATTTTGCACTATATTAGTGGCTTAGCAATAATAACAAATGTTTTATTGCAATTATAATATGAATGTCATACTAAAAGTATCGAATATGTTCTAGAATACACTAATACATACAAACACGGTCATGAGTCCTAGTCGGCTAGTCCCATAAAGATTGTGAATTTAACTACTATAACGTCATAAACTGCTTCATCAATTCAAAGACTTCTATTAAACAATCCTAGATGTTCGGCCCGATTCTAAAGTAAAGTCTTCAATCAACAACTTCTTTGTAATGTTCGGGTGCTATATCCACATTCACTCATACATCAAAGGCACTATTTTCTAACCTACATCCTGAACAACTTACAAACTTAATTAATTAATTAAAACAAAACATATGATTGCATTACCAACCAGCTCACAACAAAAGTCGCCAAAGAACAGAAGCTAACAGAAAACTAAGCACGATATTTGAAAGTGGGTGGATGAAGATGGGTACAAAGATAAACAAAAATAAAACACCTACACTCTTATCCACCCGAAAATTATACATCTGTGAATCCAAAGTTTTGATATTGAGCTCGACATTTGATTCTGCAACTAAAACGGTATCACCACTAGTGCTGGCACCTTCAGTGAAATTCTGATCCGACATGATAGTCTACAATGCAGAAGCCACCACCTATAAATTATTCAATCCATACAAGCATATAATGAACATCAATATCAATTATACTTTCTGGTACAGAACCAAGCCTCCAGCAAATGATTGAAAAAATGGCACCCATCGTAACAAACTATATATAATAGTTGAACACAAGAAAATGCATACCAACAACCCTGGATATTCAATTGTACAATTGATGAATTGAATGATTACAATCACAATTCAAACATAAAGCAGCGTGTTGATTTTCATAACAAAATTCCATTACCTTAAGCCATTATAATCCAAAACATATGTAACCTTGCCCTTGTAACATATCTAAAAGCTGATTTCTAAAAGCCATTATAATAAAGTTAGCTTCTGGCTCCTCAATAGGTGGGAGTTCGGATACATAAATGTATGCAACCTTGCCCTTGTAAACATATCTAAAAGCTAATTTCTGATTATAAATGCTTTGCTGAATAATTGTAATATTGTCCATTATAATCCAAAACTCCATCCAAAAAGAGTACATAACTAAAAATGCATTGGAACTTTCCAAAAAAATCGAAAAACAGGTGAAGCATCAACGAACTATAAAAATGAGCATTTCTAAAACCACCAAACGACAGATTCACTTAAAACCTAATCAACTGCATCTAAACTGCTTCAAATCTAATTCAATTCGAGTAAATTTCACCGAAAAAATCCAACAATCAACAAAAAAAAGAGATCAATTAAACAAACGAAAGAAGATTTAATAAGAAAAACATACCACCAACTCAGCAGCGTAAAATTTGAAAAGGGAGTAAAGAAGAGCTCGTGCTTGAATAAAATGGCGGCAGAAGAGAGAATCGCAGAAGACGTAATCTAGGGTTTGAGAATCGCAGAAATTGGTTGGAAGATTTGATGGAAATGAGGTGAAGGATGATTGACTATTGAAAGATCCAGAAGGTTCACGAATCATTACAGTCTTTCATTTCAAATTTTTTCTTTTAATTTTTCTTTTTAAATTCAAACGAAAGAGTTTTAAACTATGAGGGTTTATGTAATCAGTTTATTACTCTCTCCATTTCTTATTGATGTTCTCATTGGTAATATTCACGAGAACTAAGAAAAGTCGAAATTTTTAGATCGTGAAGATATTATTTTATTAAATAATAAATTTAATGTAGGAAAAGTGGGGACCAAAAATATTTAAAAAGTATTTAATGAAAGTTAGTGGAAAAGATATGGGGACCACAACTAATTAAAAAATGTTTTTATGAAGTTAGTAGGAAACATATGAGGACCATAAGGAATATAAAAATATTAAAATGAAGTTAGTGGAAGATATGCGAAAATTCCTAATCAATAATCGTGATTTGTAAATCACAGCAAAAAGACAAAAAGAATAATATTAAAATGGAAAAATTACCCGGAATAATACAATATTTTGCTTATTTCCCTACAATAATACCAACTTTTGATTAACCATGAATAATACCAACTTATGAGGGTGTTTTCCTGGAATATACTTAACATGTTAAAAATCAAACTATAAGTGATTATATGACCAAAAAAATTAGTAAATTAGTTAATAAACTAAAGTTGGTATTATTCTAGGAAAAAACACCTCAAAGTTGGTATTTCGTATTATTGTAGGGAAATTAACAAAAGGTTGTATTATTCACGGTAATTTTTCCTATTAAAATAAACAAAATTAAAAAAGATATATTAAAACAACAACACTCTCACCCTATCACATCTTACCACATAAGAGTGATTTATCAATCACACAAATAACCATTATTTACTAAGACTTTCTCGAAGATATGTGGGGACCATAATCATTATTAAAATATTAAAGGGTGAGTGAGATTATTTTTGTCCAAAATTTGTGATATAAATAGAAACATTTCTTATGCGAACAACAATTGAAACACCCAAAATGGAAAGTGGGAACTTTTTTAAGGAATAGAGGGAGTAGTGTTAGAAATGTTCAATAATCAAGTGAATATTTTTTTAAGTCGTTTAACGTGATTAAGTCAGTATATAACGACACATTAATTTAGTCTACATTGAGTAACGTTTATGTCTTACTAGAGACCAATAAACATCACTAAACCGTTATTTAATAATGGAACGAGCTTAATGTCACTAAACCTATTGGGTCACACTAGATCAACGTGTGAGACCGTTTTGTGTGTTTGAACTTATATAAGTCTAGGTTCATGTGACTAATCTAGTTGGACTAGATAAATAGTCATAATTCTATTATTTAATATAATGGTTATATGAAGCAAGTTTGTAACTCCTATCTTTATTCTTATTAAGTGGTAGACTTAAGAAGAATATTAATCCTCATGATAATTAAATATTAAAAACCATAAAAGTGCTATTGAATAGGTGGAGTAAATTAAGCAAAACTATTCAATAAGGATATGCATAACGGTTTTGATTGATATTCATTTGGAAGCTATATAAGATAGCTTATAAAGTGAAGAGTTACATATATTGATATATGTGTATAAAAGGATTAGAGATACATGGTTTTGATATATGCCGTGGGTTTTGTCTAGTAAAAATTTGAGAGTAATTGTGAGTTATAATACAAGAGTTGTATACACACAAAATTAGTTTAAGAATTGTTCTTAAACATCGTACTAGTATACGAGGTCTCGCAAGACGTTGTGGGTGGACTACACTAGAGGAACTTCATTTGCGGTTCTTGACTCATGGTTACATTTTGCTGGTGGATTCACGCTGCAAAGGTATAATTTCTGTTCCGATATTTATTTGTTTCATCTCATGTCGATAATTGGGTCTTGGGAAGGTTTTTAGTTTTCCGCATGTTAAAAGTTAACATTACTAGAACCCTACAGTGGTATCAGTTTCCTCTTTTATTGATATGTTTTGGGCAAATAAATATTGGTTTTATATAAATAATATATATGAGTTATTTATTTACACATGATAATTTTGTATTTGAATGATAAAGTTCAGAACTTTAGGGGAGGGTACTAAAATGGTTTTAGTTATAAAGTTTTGAACTTTATTTATTAAAATTATTTTTTTTAATTTTGATTCCTCCAGTTGCCAATTTAGTTATTTTAATATATCAATTTTAATTAAAGCATTTGATTAAATTTTGATATTTAAAATAATTATTAGATATTGAAAATGTGAATCATTTGGCATTTCTACATAAGATATTTAATTAGTTATGATGTATTTTTTTGTTAATAGTTAATATCATTACAGAAAATTTTTTATTTACGAATTTGGTAGATTTGATATCTTTTAGAGTCTACGGGTAAATTATTTATCATAATATGATTGACATACATTAAGTGATTTGGTTTAGTCTTATGTTGATTTTGATTCTCTTTTGTTGAATTTGACCTTGATTAGATTAGTAATCCAATGGGAAAAGTACTATTAATTTTAATAATTATAAGCTCACTTATTTTTAATGGAGATTATTTTAAGTGGGAGGTTTATTTTGCTTAAGAGAAGTAAAAATAATTTATTTGATTGATTATGAATCAATTAAAATTCATGCAAATTAAAATTGAATAATGTGATTGTTTATCATGTTTATTTTAAATAATAAGATTATATATTTATTTATCCTCTTCATGCATATCTCTTTAATTTGTTTAAATATTATATTGCATGGGCCACTTACAAATAGTAAGTGGGTGAATGATAATTGTTATACAAGTTATGGTAACTAGTATGGCCCAATTAGGATAGATTATACGGTTTGCACACCGTTATTTTTTAATGTAATTAAATACGATCTGCGTATCGTTTATTTTGAATGTAATAGTTAAATAGTTTATTTTTACATTTCAAAGTTTTATTACTATTATGTATGTATCCATGGAGTTGAAGATCAAAAAGAATAGAGATTCAAGTGGTGTTCAAAAGATGGGCCTTGAAGATTAGATTTTCAAGAGTTTTGGGGCCATACTAGGAACCTTATATATGCATTATTTTGCTTTATTATTTTGCTATATTGCTTGATGATGCATGTTTTGGTTGTTTAGTTTATTGATTCGAATAATTAGAGTTCACTTTTATTTGTGTTAATAAAAACAACCATAGTCCCTAACAATATTGAGTTGTAATGCTATTCCATTTAGTAACACTATGAAGCTTTAGATCGTTAATTAGGTAGGTTTTGCCAAAACGAGGTGCCTATTAATTATCCTAAGATAAGTAGTTGGTAAAAAGTGGTTTAACTCAACTAAGTAGGTCAAGAAAAGTTGACACTTAGAGGCATAGGGTAATAGTAGATAAAGAGTTATCTTATTACCAACCAAGAATTATTATGAATAATTAAGAAATAGTTTCTTTACCTATAACCATTAACTTTGGGTGACAAGCCAAAGCTTGCTTAGGGTTAATGGAAGTGGGGTCTTGGAATCACTAAATTAAGAGGGACATTTAATTTAATTTAATTTGGTGGAATGAATTTCTTTTAAATTTGTTTAAAAATTATTCATTCATGATAATCATAGAATTCGTACACTTTGAATTATTTCATTTTTAGATGGCTAAAATTTGAACAATAACGCATTCTCTAATTTTGGTTTACGGTCAATACTCGAAAAGGAAAAACTTAATGGAAACAACTTTCTTGATTGGTCAAGGAATTTGAGAATTGTTCTCAAACATGAGCGAAAACTGGACGTTCTTGAAACTCCGATTCCTGATGAACCTGCACTTAATGCATCTACTGAGGACCGGCAGGCGTATGAAGCTGCCCTTGAAAGGTCATTAGATGTCACATGCTTGATGTTGGCATCCATGGTTCCTGAATTGCAAAAACAATTCGAGGAAATGGAAGCCTATGGCATCCTTGATCAACTCCAAGCTATGTTTAGGAAACACGCTAGAACTGAACGTTTTGAGAGTGTCAAGGCTATACTAGATAGCCAACTCAAAAAAGGCGATCCTGTTGGTCCCCATGTTCTAAAAATATAGAGTCATTTTGAAAATTTGGAACGCCTTGGTGTTGAGTTTGGTGAAGAACTCGCCGTTGACATCATACTGCATTCCTTACATGATGGTTTTAACAATTTTATTCAAAATTTCAATATGAATTCACTTGAAAAAAAACATCAACGAGTTGCTAGGTATGCTCAAAACTGCTGAGCAGACTATTCCCACTGAACCAAAGAAAGAGGTTCTTATGGTTCAGAAAAGGAAGAATGTCTTCAAGAAAAAGGAAAAGTCACAGAAGCAAGTTAACCAAGGCAAAGGCAAAGAAGTTGTCAAAACCAAGGTAAAGTCTGGAGCTACTTCAGATCAAACTTGTTTCTATTGCAATAAGAAGGGTCATTGGAAGCGGAATTGTCCAAAATACTTCAAAGACAAGAAGGATGGAAACATCGCTTCTGCTTCAGGTATCTATGTGATAGAGATCTTACTTTCTCTTGTTCTTGGGTATTGGATACCAATTGTGATTCTCACATTTGTGGAAATGTGTAGGGATTGCAGAAAAGTAGAGATCTTGCCGAGTTGAAGTTGTACTACGCGTTGGAATGGAGCTAAAGTAGATGCATTAGTCGTAGGATAAATTTCTAGATAGAGATTGTTTCTCAAATGGGAGCTCAAGTTGTGGTACCTGTTGTACCAACTGAGGTGGTGGATGTCCCAGTTCGTAGGACTAGTAGGCAGAATAACCTCCAAAGAGAGATCCTATTGAGGGTTATGTCGTTCATAAAAGTCATGAAGTCTTTATATTAGATAAGGTAGAACCTACTACCTATAAGGCAGCAATGGAGAGTTCTAACTCTGAACTATGGCTTGGAGCCATGTAATCTAGAAAAGAGTCCATGTATGACAATCAAGTTTGGAACTTGGTTGACTTGCCTGAAGATGCTAGACTGATTGAGTGCAAGTGGATTTATAAGATAAAGACTAACATGGATGACAAAAGTCTTGTGTATACAAGAAACTCAGTGGGAATATTATTTTTGTTTTCTTAGTTTTGTATGTGGATGACATACTGATTGTAGGGAACAGTGTACGAATGCTTGAGTCTGTAAAGGCTTGGCTAATTAGTTGTTTCTCTATAAAAGACCTTGGAGAGGCTCAATACATTTTGGGCATCCGAATCTATAGAGATAGATCAAAATAGATGATTGGGCTTAGTCAAAGGACTTATATTGATAAGGTCCTTGATAAGTTCAATATGATAAACTCTAAGAAGGGTTTTCTTCCCATGTCTCATGGCATATCTCTTAGCAAGAAGCAGTGTCCAATGACACCTGATGAGCTGGAGAAGGTGAGTAAGATTCCATACGCTTTTGCAATTGGATCTATCATGTATGCTATGATGTGTACTAGACCAAATGTTTTTGTTTTTGTGTGCCTTGAACATGAAGAAAAATATTGATTGTGCCCTAGTAATGACCATAGGACGACGATCAAGAATCTTAAAGTACCTTAACATGATTAAGGATAAGTTCTTGGTTTTTGGAGGTGTATCTAAATTATGTGTAAAGGGTTACACGGTTGCTAACTTTCTGATTGTAATCTAGTTACTTCTTAAATCTGAACGAAAGCGATGTTAGCTGGAAGAGTTCCAACTGAACTATAGAGAATTCTACAAATGATGTTAAGTAAACTATAGAAGCGTAAATTTTATTAGGTAACTATACCTAATAACTAAACCATTGTCTCAATAAAATCATGAGATGCATTTAGTTGGGATAGACATCAAGAGTTTAGATGTCAGTTTTGTGTATGAGATGCATATATAAGTTATGTTACATTTGTAGTGATCTTCAATGTAATATAAGATTCATGATTGTCCTTTTAAAGTATTGTACTTATTCATTTAATGATGGTTTAGAATTAAATGAAGTCCAAATTATAATCTATAAAGTCTATATAGGTTGATGTGATCTGACAAATGAACACTATAATGTGAACTAGAGAACTTAGATTATTTCAGGCCCCTAGCCAGGTAATTGAGTTGGACGCCAATTACCAGTAATGGTTAGAATGTTGTTGATTGATGATCGCGTTCATAGATCATAGAGACATTGGATGTCTAGTCAATCGCATTGATAGAGATTGAGTATCTCTATTTGGACATGACCCGCTTTTGAGTATTCTTTAAGAACATTGGTGTCATAAGAATATCTCAAATTAACTTATAAATAGAGTCCTTAGACCTGAGTTTCTCACTGACTTCGTGTGTGAGAATAATTGTTCTTTGATGCAATCTAACGCCATGCCGTAAAACGGGGCTATAAGGGTTGTAATCAAGAATTTTATGAATTACATAGCGAATAGAGGAGGGACAAGATGGAATTGTCATATCCTTTTGGGGTTATTAGTCTCAGGCCACTCGGAGAGTTGGAACTATAAAATGCATGGCCATGCTCAAATATATTATGGAGATAATTATTTGTCTTTCAGTTCGTCTCATGAGTCCGAGGAACATGATCAGACCAAATAAGGATGGCAATTGTTCTTACCTTATGTTTGATTAAGACTTAAGTTGACAAATGATTTGAGATTCACAACTTGTTGGAGCAAGTGGGAGTTAGTGGGAGGAGTCCTAAAACTTTAGTAAACTTGTTTCTTGAACAAGTGGGAGATTGTTAGAAATGTTCAATAATCAAGTGAATAATTTTTAAGTCGTTTAACGTGATTAAGTCAGTATATAACGACACGTTAATTTAGTCTACATTGAGTAACGTTTAAGTCTTACTAGAGACCAATAAACATAACTAAACCGTTATTTAATAATGGAACGAGCTTAATGTCACTAAACCTATTGGGTCACACTAGATCAACGTGTGAGACCGTTTTGTGTGTTTGAACTTATATAAGTCTAGGTTCATGTGACTAATCTAGTTGGACTAGATAAATAGTCATGATTCTATTATTTAATATAATGGTTATATGAAGCAAGTTTGTAACTCCTATCTTTATTCTTATTAAGTGGTAGACTTAAGAAGAATATTAATCCTCATGATAATTAAATATTAAAAACCATAAAAGTGCTATTGAATAGATGGAGTAAATTAAGCCAAACTATTCAATAAGGATAAGCATAACGTTTTGATTGATATTCATTTGGAAGCTATATAAGATAGCTTATAAAGTGAAGAGTTACATATATTGATATATATGTATAAAAGGATTAGCGATACATGGTTTTGATATATGCCGTGGGTTTTGTCTAGTAAAAAATTGAGAGTAATTGTGAGTTATAATACAAGAGTTGTATACACACAAAATTAGTTTAAGAATTGTTCTTAAACATCGTACTAGTATACGAGGTCTCGCAAGACGTTGTGGGTGGACTACACTAGAGGAACTTAATTTGCGGTTCTTGTCTCATGGTTACATTTTGCTAGTGGATTCACGCTGCATAGGTATAATTTCTGTTCCGATATTTATTTGTTTCATCTCATGTCGATAATTGGGTCTTGGGAAGGTTTTTAGTTTTCCGCATGTTAAAAGTTAACATTACTAGAACCCTACAAGTAGTTTTTTGGAAAAATTAATAACGAAGTTTTATACGATAAATTAAATTAATTCTAACTTTTAATTAATCATATCCTAATTTTAGAATCTCTTGTTCATGAATATTGTAGTCAAACGGTAATAAATTTTTGCTGATTAATTGTTAAAAAAAATCAAAAATAAAAAATCATAAACATTAAAATTTAAAAGTTAAATCAAATTTCTTTTTACACTTTTAAAATTATTTTATAATTTACTTTTATATTTATTTTTTTTATACAACATAATTTACTGTATACGTAGGGGGTTACTTTGGAACACTCTTAACAAGCACTCCCTATAATTGAAATTATTCATGTGTAATCAAAAGTTGTGATAATTGTAGGAAAAATAGTAAAAGATTAAATTATTGTGGGCAATTTTTCCTTAGTTTTTTAGTTGATTTTTGGATTAGTGTTTAGTAAATTAGTTTTAAAATTAGTGTTTAGTAAATTAGTTTTAAAATGTAAAACCAAAAAACTACTCATAATGGGGACATTTGGAGATTAACTGTTGGTAGTTCGATGTTGGCTTTTTTAGTTGATTCATTTGACAAGCTTAAAGTGCTAATTGATTATGTTAGCTTTTAAACCAACTAAAAAGGTTGTTTATGGAGATATTTTGTGAAAATAAGTATTGTGTTGTTAGTTGTTTATTAAAGAGTAAGATAGCTATAACAAGCGAAAATACAACAAAAAAAGCTGATAAAATCCATTTAGTAACTACGCTATAAGTGATATTAAAAAAACACAAAAACTTGGACGAGACAATCCTATTCTAAGACGAGACATGGGCTGACCCATTGTTAAGCGCGTATACTACACGGCGCGCTTTGCCCTCTAGATTTCCATTTTTTGGTTTTTTCATTTTAAGGGCATTTTTCAATTTTGACCTTAAAGGTATCAACGTAAAGTAGTACTTAAACATATCAATTACAATAAAAGTTTCAATTTGAACCTATAAGTTATCAATGGCATTAAACTGATCAATTTCTACCTAAATATGGTTTTGTTTCACAATTTGAGAACGAAATTAATAAAATGTTATCATTTTATCATTCTATAGATGAATTTTAAACAACAACTGAATGGTAAATAACACTATCAATAGTATATGTTTACATATTAAAAGCATAAATATCAGAAACTAAAAAAAAGTAAAAAAAATTCAATACAAAAAACACATTGTAACTGTAAGTGTTAAACTTAACAATATCAATTATTACCAAACATGCATTAATTATGACCTTATTTTGTTTCCATTATGATATTAACTATATCAATTATAAACAAAATAAATGAGCCACATAACAACATACAATTCAATACTTATCATTGTTAATTATTATCAAACATGCATTAATTATGACCTTATCTTAAATCTGTTATGATGTTAACTATATCAATTATAAACAAAATAAATAAACCACATAATAACATACAATTCAATACTTATGACTTATAGGTTCAAATTGAATTTTTTACTTTAATTGATACGTTTAAGTACTACTTTACGTTGAAATTGATATCTTTAAGGTCAAAATTGACACATTTAAGATTAAAATTGAAAAATGCCTATAAAATGAAAAAAAGAGAGAAAGCATGTAAGGCACATGAATTGGGCTGGTCCACTCTTGTCTCAATTTGTCTCAATTTGAGACGGTCTCACCCAAGACCAGCTGTTAAAAAAACAACTACTTTTCTACAAGGAGATGTTTACTACTATTATTATTCAATAACATCCTCATGGCTATTATAATTGGTTATGAAAAGTATTGTTATATTAATTTATGATGTGATTTTATATATCACTTCATTAGGCACCTCAAATAACTTGAAAAAGTTTAATTTAGAACTTGAGCATGGATGTGTTGATTCCCTAATAAGGTTGTTATAAAGAACTTAGCAACATCCCTTATAGGGATGAGATTATTATTATTCGTTCTTATGGCCAGGGTTTTACTAAGAGCCACCATAACAGTATGCATACGCAAACTATGACAACCCCAACATGACAGGTAACGTTTTAGGTCAGGGGTTGCCTTGGAATTAGCTCTCCCAAGTGTATTCCTCCTAACTTATACAACACTCTAGCGACTTGAATGGGACATGCAACTACATAAGTTTAGGATTTGGAAGTCACATATGACATTAGCATGAACACACTGCATGTTACTTAACCTTTATATTGCTTTGTATTATGTCTGTGACGTGTGATGATTGTTGTGTTGTTGTTCTTTGGAACTTGCGAAGAAGTTGTCACATTGATGACTAGCATATTAATGGGCATAAAGGTGTGAGAGGTGGACCTTGAGGAAACTGCTGATATGATACATTCGTTTTCTTTTTATCATAAACTTTTTTTATTGTGTTTTTACTTTAATAGTACGTTGAATGTTAGATTTCATTAGCTCATTAAATTTTGGTGAGGCCAAGTGATTCTCAAAGGCGTAGCCTTTATACTTTTGCTGACTTTATTTCTTTTCTATTGGCGCTTTAGTTTTTTCCTTATCACTAAAACATCATAGATCCTATAACCAGTTTAACTTAAATGTTCGATATGTCTCCTGTAATTCATATTTAGATATGAATATCTGGTTTACTTTAACTCGAACTATAATAAATGGTATCAAAGCCAACGTTCTTAAGACATATAGAGAAATAATTATGACCTTAGTTGAGAAATGGGTGTTAAATCAATTGGGATAAAATTGTTTGATAAGATCATGTGTTGTGTAGTGGTTTAAAATGAATACAAAGTGTGTAGTTAAGTTTTAAGACTTTTGTTTCGAGCCTTGCTTGTTAAAATAAAGTGTTTTTTGTTGTAGACCAGGATATCATGGATAAAGGTAAAGCACCCATTAGTCCATTACAACCCAAAACCCTCAAGAAGGTTGATAAGGAATTGGATTTTAACCCTGTACGACCTATCTAGAGGGCAATCACAAACTCAAGCCCTTGGATTATTAGAGACAATGAAAGTTTTTGGAATTAAAGAAAAGGATGAAAATGATACAAACCAAGGTAGATAGGATCTGATATGACTTAATATCTAATTTGACAAAGTTGGACCAATTTTCAAATAGCTAACAAACTGGTAAGGGGAGAATCTAGAAGGTCAAATCATGCCGAGAAAACCCTTAACCAAGAGGCACCCCCACCCAATAATATCAATGAAGACGCCGTAAGGGAAGTTCCTATATAAAAGGTGAAATTTTGCCAAAGGAGCCTGAACTAGCCCTGGAGCCCCTAGAGGAGGAAGAGGTAATGTGGAACAGGGACTTTCCGATGATGAAGTGGTGATGATGGGGGGAGGAACCTGCACTTATCGTTTATAGCCTCAGGGGTGTTAGGGATTGGATCTCAAAGACAGAGAGCGATGTGGAGATGTGGGAGAAGGAACCATTAGTAACTAGACCCATTAATCTAACTGCTCTAAAAGTAAAGTGGAGATCGAGGGATCATTAACGATGTGGGGAAATGTTGTTGAGTTGATATATAATTTTGGGAATGCTTTCGATGGGGATGGTTCGAGTAAGAGGACCCCAAAGTGGATACAGAGGAGGATCCAAAAAAAGATCTACAACAAGACTCTAGGTCAGAGGATGATAATGACCAGATGGAGGATTTAGCGCGCCCAAGTCTATTAGTCGTACCAAAGACGATTTGTGTGATGATGAGGACTTTCTACCTTTGAATTATCAGAAGCACAGTGACTAGGGATGGTCATGGGTCCAAGACCATATTGGACCCACCTCAGACCGCCCTTTTTTAAGGGTCTAAGTCTTATTTTTTGAGATCCATCGGATCCAGGTCAGATTTGGATCTAAAAAATATTTGGCGGGTTCGGGTCCTGGTCCTCGGGCATAGACCAAGCCCAAACCCAGACCCGACTACTACACCCGAATCCTAGACCCGCCCCTCAGACCCGAACTCGGACCCTATACAATTAAATATTCTAATTTTTAATATTAATTATAAAATTAAATATTGTGAGCCATTACCCTAAGTGTAATGATCAGGGTTAAAGTGAACTAGATATTCACATGTGAATATGAATTCCGGGTCACATATCGGACATTTAAGTTAAATTGTCTCTAAGATTGATGACGTTCTACTGATAAGAAATAATAAATCAGCGGAAAACTTAAAGTTTACAACTTGAGAAGCTACTGCGCTCATTAAAACTAATTAATGTCTAAAAATAAAAGCCTTGTTGTGATAGGAAACATGTTAAAGTTCATTTGACAAGTAATAAATGTCTGGGTGCGATAGTAAGCTCAATTACAGGTTCTATTATTCATTCCTCATACACCAGTCCCACCTGCAAGTGAACTTGCTAGTTGTCAAATGACAACAACATAGCAAGTTCTGAAGAACATAAACCAGTACACATCAGAGACTACATATAGTGCATTATACAGGTTACATACAAGCAATGAGTTCATCCAAACATGCAAAGGCTCTATTAGTCTAGATGTCATATTTGACTTTTCAAATCCCAACTCATGTCGTTGCCCATCCTGTTTGGGGCGCTAAAGTAATATCACAGTTGGAGGAATACACATGGGAGAGCTAATCCAAAGCAACATCCGACCTAAGACGTTGCATGTCCTGTTTGGGTCATCATAGGTTAAGTATGCATACACCCCTATGGTGACCGTAATGATCCAAAACGGCCATGGTAACGATAATGATAATGATTCTAAGTCCAATGTAGTAAACACATAGGGTAGTAAACACAATCATCCTCAATTTCCAACTTTAACTCTGTTCAAATTATTTGAGGTGTCTAGGCCATAAATGATATACAACTTCACATCATAGAATGAAAACAATATTAATTTACATAACCAATTACAAATGTATGGTCTAAGCGTGTACCTTCATAGCACGATAAATCAAATCAAAACACTTAACGAATGAAATCTCAACCTCTTATGAGTGGAGGTCCTAACACAAACACAAATATAAACAAAATCACATATTAGTACGTATTTACACATTCAATCCAATTTATACTATCAAGTCATCACTAAACTTCATAATTCTAAATGATTAAATTCTAATCTTAATAATTTTCTAAACTCAAAATACAACCAATAACTTTATAGGCCTTTTTGGAAAATTTTAAAAACTCAAACAGAAAATCCAACTTCACCTTTGCGTTCGAAAGGTATTGTTTACATTGGGTACCAAATTTTATAATTTTTAGCACTCATTTACTATTTTTAATTAATTTTAGCGTTTAAATGACTGTTAATGACATTGATGAGGGAAACAACAATATAACACACTCAAACGTCAGGGTTCGAGGCGCACCTGCCGAGAAAAAAAGTTACTGTCCAAGTTTTTATTATTATTGTTATTATTTATTTTATTTAAATAATTAAATCTCTTAAATCTATTTTTCTTAATTCAGTGATTCTATTAACAACACATACAAAATCAACATTCAGGTTTTAGACTAAAGCTTTTCTCATTAGAGTCGTTTGAGGCGTCCGTGTTTTCTTGTCTGTTATAGTCTCGTGTGTGCCTTGCTTAGTTCCCTTGTCTTAAGTTTTATTGTGTTACATGCGTATTGGTATATTATATGCCCTTTTCTCACTTCACGTAGCAGGTTTGTAATCTCTATCTTTCTTTATCATCCCGGAGCCGGGGGACTCCTTTCTTTGGCTGTGCTCTCCTTTACGGGTATGAGTTGCCGCCGTCCTTCCCTCCCTAGACCCTGCCCATAGTTTTCTATGTGCGGGATACACTGGATAAGATGATGATGATGATGATGATGACGACAAAATCAACATTCACTATCACTATTAAATCTCAAAAATAAAACGAACCAAAACTTTAACAAATTCACAAAACTAAAACAAAATATTCCCATCAATCATCAAATATATATATATATATATATATATATATATATATATAATATATATATATATATATATATATATATATATATATATATATATATATATATATATATATATATATATATATATATATATATATATATATATATATATATATATATATATATATATATATATATATATATATATTGTTTCGGTAATCAAACTAGGAAGTGTAAAAGACACTTTAAAATACCTGGAGATAAGTGTAATCGGGGACGATTGTCAATATAATAAAAGTGATCATGATCCTTCCGCTGATGAGACCTCAAATCCTGCAATACAACGTTAGTCTTGCCCGGGGTGGTTTCCCGAAAAACCCCTCCGACACTCAAGTCAGATTGGGAAATCGAAAATAATGAATATATGATAATTAATGAAAATAACATAACGGATTGTAGGATGAGTTCAGATCATGAAGGAATATTTTGTTACATATCGATCGTAAGTAGGAGGGCGGTGTATTTTTATGGAGTATTGATAGGAAGATAAAAGCTTTTTTTTTTTGCAAATGAGGTTGGCTATCTCTATTTATAGTGCTAGAAAGCGGTTATTTCTGGAGAGGTTGGATTATAATGGAGAAGGTGGATGTTAGTGGGCGGTTACCATCGGTTACTGCAGTAAATGGAAGCTACGCGGCAGTTATATGAGATAGTTATTTTATGAAGTTATTAGACTAAGGTGGGCGGTTTATGGTTTGACTAAATAAATTACGGGTTTGTTATTTGACCCCGTAACATTAGCCCCATGCACGAAGAGGGATAGAGGAGGGAATTTTAATGTAGTGAGGTTATCAGTCTTTATGCGGAAAACAAACATACCTCGATGAGTCCATGCTTGGTTGATAAATATGTTTGGCCTTTGGGCTACTTTTGATGATTCGGCCTTAGAGCTCAATATGATGATTCGGTATTTGAGCCTATTACGAAGATTCAGCATTTGAGCCTAATACGATGATTCGGTATTTGAGCGTGATATGATGATATGGCCCAGCTATCAATCACATGGGACTTTGATAGGGAGTCATACTAGATGATTCCTTCGAAAGCATTAATGAATATTCAGATCGAACATAAGTCCGCATTGCCTAGTCGTCAATCACTCGGAACTTAGATAAGGAATGATACTATGTGAATCCTTTGAAGATGAACATTCTGATCGGAGATATGTCTACTTTGATGAATATTGATCGGACATAGGTCCGCATTGATGAATATGGATCGGACATAGATCCGCAGTTATGAATATTTATCGGACATAGGTCCGCATTGATGAATATTGATCGGACATAGGTCCGTATTGATGAATATTGATCGGACATCGGTCCGCATTGATGAATATTGATCGGACATAGGTCCGCATTGCCCAGCCGTCAATCACCCGGGACTTAGATAAGGAATCAAACTAGATGAGTCCCTTTGAACATTGATGAATATTAAATACCTAATACTGAATAATTGATCGAGTTATCAAGCTAGGTGATACTCGCTATGAAATACTTTGACAAATAGCCCAAAATCACTCGTTTTAGGGCTAAATAAGAGTCGAGTCATCAAACTAGGTGATACTCGCAAGGATCTCCCTTTCAAAAAAGGTGAAAGTTTGATAATTAAGATGAATGCTAAGAAAATATCGCCCCAAATCAATCATTTTGGGACTTAAATAATAATATGACTTTCAAACTAAGTGAAAGCTTAGATGATTCCGTAAAATGATAAATAAAGCCCCCGTTTTGGGACTTCAATAATAATAATAATAATGACTTTCATACTAGATGAAAGCTCGGATGACTTAGTAATATGAATAATAACGCCCACGTTTTGGGACATGAATAATAATATGACTTTCAAACTAGGTGAAAGCTCGGATGACTTTATACATTCGCCATTGAAAACCGCATATAAGTAAGATCCAATATAATAAGAATCATAATGGTGAACTATTGAATCTCCCCGCAGAATTAATATAATATTCTTCCAATGTGTGTCGATATCATACTTGATCACTGACTCATGAATACAACTAAAGAATCACCCGATATGCGTTGATAAATAAAAGTAAGAATAACCATATGATCATCATCAGATTAATACAATATATTCTTCACTCGGTAGTGCTGGTCAAAGATTTGCATCCTTTATGTAGCATTTCATTGGCGACGGTGATGATTTTTCTCCATGTATCGAGTCACCTCAGATTGTTCTTTCGTGGGTGGATGGTTTGAACCATTATCAGATCATACCCGGATCCAGCCAATACAGTCATCATTGAAGGTTGTTTTTCGGGGATCCGATATAGAGAGTTTGAACCATTATCAGATCGCACCCGGATCCAACCAATACAATCGTCACTGTAGGTTGTTTTCCGGGGATTCGATGTAGAGAGTTTGAACCACTGTCAGATCATACTCGGTTTCAGTTAATACATTGAATTAGGCAATATGTGGAGTTATTATTTTTTTTAGTTCGAAACCACTTAGTTGAAGTTAGTTCGGAAACGTTCTACGGGTCATCTAATCCTTTAGATAGTGCATCAAACCGAACTTCAACATTGAGACTGAATATTTAGTCAGTTATAGTTGGTTTGGAAACATTCTACGGATCTAATAACCCTTTAAGAAGGCGTATCAAATTGAACTTCAACATTTAATGATTCATGTACGTTCATTGATGGCGAAGGAATAAATTAACTGCTAATAGGAAATGTAACCGCCACTAAATCACCTAATGGAAAGTAATAGAATATGGAACCGCCACTAACTTGGATCATTTTAATTAACTGCTAAATTTGGTATTTATTGTAATTTATGTAAAAATTGTAGTTGCATTTAATAAGCTGCTTCTTCATTCTTATGATTTTGGATTATTCACAAAATTTTATCCAACTCTTTTTTTTTTCATGTTCACATTATACTCCATTATTCCGTCATATTTGAGGAGCAATGGGGCCGTAGTCATTCGAAAATTCCAAACAACTACGTTGTTTCTACACAAATGAAACGGCTGCATCGTTTCACCTCCATTAATAACATTGTTGAAGCAAATATCACATTGTGTGTGAACATCATCAGTACTACTTCCATTACCAGAAAAAGAAGCATCATCTTTACTAAACCTTAAACCTCCATTATCATACAAATAATTCAAAATTCTTTCTAAAAAGCACAAAATTAGGAAGAACATCACCTGGAGAATGAAAATCATTAATAATCTTGGAATTTCTTCTTTGAGTTCGGCGAGAACGTTACAAGACTTTGAAAAAGGACGAATTAGAATCGACCATTATTGATGAAAAATTGAATTTGTTAACAGGGTAACGGCGATGATGATGGTTTTTTGTTAGTTAGACACGACTTTTATGTTTTTAATCCCCACAGACGGCGTCAAACTGTTTCGGTAATGAAACGAGAAATTGTAAAAGACACTTAAAAGTACCTGGAGATAAGTGTAATCGGGGACGATTGTCAATATGATAAAAGCGATCATGATCCTTCCGCTGATGAGACCTCAAATACTGCAATACAACGTTAGTCTTGCCCGGGGTGATTTCCCGGGAAACCCGACGCTCAAGTCAGATCGGGAAACCAAAAGTAATAAATATATGATAATTAATGAAAACAGCATAACGGATTGTAGGATGAGTTCAGATCATGAAGGAATATTTTGTTACATATCGATCGTAAGTAGGAGGGCGGTGTATTTTTATGGAGTATTGATAGTAAGATAAAAGCTTTATTTTTTTTTTTGCAAATGAGGCTGGCTATCTCTATTTATAGTGCTAGAAAGCGGTTATTTCTGGAGAGGTTGGATTATAATGGAGAAGGTGGATGTTAGTGGGCGATTACCATCGGTTACTGCAGTAAATGGAAGTTTCGCTACGGTTATATGAGATAGTTATTTTAGGAAGTTATTAGACTAAGGCGGGCGGTTTATGGTTTGACTAAATAAATTATGGGTTTATTATTTAACCCCGTAACAGTAATGATATTAAGTATAATTTATGTTATAAACTAGTGCTAGTATGTTTATGAGTTATGTTATATTAGGAATGTTACTATATTTAAGAACTTTTATGTTAAGAATTTTTATTAGTATTTACGTTAGCCTTGAAACTAGTTTATAAGGTAATAAGGTAATAAAAATACTCATAGGCCATTCGACCGTTATCATATTAAAAACAAAAAGTCTTTGATTTATTTTTTTAAAATTTCTACAAGCTATTTTTGTGATAATTTTAAAATACAATCTAAAAAGTGTTTTTAAGAAGTTCTTAAGTTACTAAATATTAAAGTGATTTTCTTGAATATATGAGATTTCATAATAAAAAAAAAAAACTTTGTGGCATTTAATTACTATGTAGTACAAAATATATTATTTAATAACTATTTGACCAAAATTTATATAAAAAGATGTAAAAGTATTTTTAGTAAACTTGCCTCTTAAACTATGCGTGAAATATTAATTTTTGTGAAATTATAAGTTTTATTTGTTTTATAACTAGAATGTTGATTTTTGCGAATCTAATAAGTTAACTTGTTTTTCCAAACTTGAAATGATTATTTTTGTTGAACTTGATGAATTTTGGAAACTTATCCAAAGGATGCAATTTTAAATTGAATTTTAATTAGAATATTTAATTTGGTGAAAAGAATAAAGTTTTATTTGTTTTAAAGTTGGAAATGTTGATTTTGAGAACTTATATCAAAAGCAATAGATTTTAGTAGCTACTTGTGGAAAATACTATAATTTAGAGACTATTAATAAAATGTTAAGTTAATTAATTTATTAGTGTGAGTTTAGCGAGCTGTTAAAATTAAGTTATAAATAAAATTTAATATGTAAAACTTAAGTAATGAGCATATAAAGACATAAAGGTAATTAAACATTATGATTAAGAATTATATTAAATAAATAAATAAAGTTAACACCTAGGTTGGTCAAAGTCAAATTTCAAAGTCAACTTTAATAAAAATGTGATGTACTTGTGTGAATGAGTAATGATTGAATGACCCTGATAGCAAGGCAATGCCGAACCATGGACCCGTATGTAAAATCCCAGCGTTCATGTTGGCCGGCACGTAAAATGCGGTGTAAAACAGGGGGTTCGCTACCTATGCTGTAGAGCTCGAGCATAAACATTGTAGGAGGGGTGACGACTCCGACCACAGTTAGGGTTTAGGGCTACGGTCCTCACCTAACTAGACCTTTACATATATCAGGTGTCATATTGTTGTGCTTGTTGATTAGTGATGAACTTGATTAGTGTTGATCTTATGAATCATGGTACAATTATGAGTATTAACCAAATGAACTTACTTAAGTGTTAAGATTAGCAAATTCTATAAGTGGCAGTAACGTACTTCTGTCAGGATTGAGAATGCTATCTTAATGACTTAAAAGTATGGAACATTAAAAGAATATAATAAAAGTATACAGTGATGTCAATTAATTTGAAGTTTGTAATTAAATTTTTATTTTGTAAATGAAGTGTATAATTTTCGTATTTTGAGTTGGATAGGATGTTATGCTCAGCGTTACCGCTGACCGATTCAATCGACTGTCATCCGTATCATGGATAGTAGCATTTTGTAGGATTTAGTTTCCAGTACCGATCAACGCCGCAACAATTATTATTTATCGAGAACCTAACTGCTTTTTGTGCCTTTATTGATGACTTGATGTTGATGTGCTTTTACATTTTTAATTTTGAGCAAACAATATTTCTTATCGGATGTAATATTTTACTTTTCTTTTAAACAATTTTAGTTTTTATGATTTAAAGTTTTTAACATATTATGTATAGAGATTGCTGAACCTGTTACAATAAGGAAATTATTTGAATTGTCCAAAATGTTTATGTTGTACCATGGATTTAATTAATCTTATAGTGGAAGTTCTTCAAGTTTGAAGAGGTACTCAAGTATAAGTTTGATCTTTAGTGAATTGGCCATTCTCTATGTTGATCAAGTATATGTTTGTGGGGGAGGTATACCAAGGTTTAATCACCCAAGAACAAACGAAGTTATAAGCCAAAGTTGTGATGTTGATCAAGTATATGATATTAATGTTATTTGTCATGATATAGACAAATATGTAAACAGTATAGTTTAAAATACTCATCTTTGTGATGTTTAAGCCAAAGTTGTGCACAAAAGCTATTTAGTGTGATTGACAAGTGGCTTGTATGAAGTATTGATAGTTGAGTGTAATTTTGATAATGCTATAACATCTTATTGAGGCAAAGCCGAAAATTAACGCTTATCAAAGAAGGGATCAAAATTATAGACTATGTGAATAAAGTTCAAAGTTAAACAAAGTATTCTTACTAAGTCTAGGAATTACATGGCTTAATGACATTGGAATGCCCATTCTTCAACACCATGAGTGACACCCAATTCGACGCTAGAAGAAACATCTAGTCTTGAATTCAATGTAGATTGATCGCTCATCAGATGTTGGAAAGCAATACTTAAGTGATCCTAAGTTCTAGAGTAGTCCCTTGAGGTCTCCATTTTCTAGAGTTATGAATATCTTTCGATTGAGTGTTTTATTCACGAAAGTATGATATCCAAGAGAAGCTACCTATATAAGTTCGGGGTTTGGCCGCCTCAAAGAAATCAAGGGGCATACTTATGATTTCAATGAACTTATGAATTGATATGGACACATGGCCTTTAACGTGTCAAAAATGTAAGATTAATGAATATTTTCATGTGTACTACTCTTTTAATTGGTTGGATATATCTGCTTAATTCAATCCGGAAGGACATTAGGGGATATGATCAATTGTAAAGATGCGTAGTACTAGGTGTCAATTCAATCCGGAAGGACATTGGCATTGATGCATGAAATGGTTTGGAGATTATGGATCACGAACGTAGAAATAGATTATACACTCTAAATGGGGGAGGATTGTTGTAATTAGAGTATATAATGGTCATCGGAAAAGTTTGATTGATATAATTAATTAATTAAATTTAATAAAATTAATTAAGTTTATCCCAAGGTTGTAAAGTATATATATTTTAAGGAAAAATAAAAGTCGCGGATCGCAAACTATGCTCGCGGCTCGCGAGAATAAATAGATTTTGTAGAACGCACAGGTCGCGGCCCGCGATTTGATTCATTTTTGCGGGATTTTTCTTGCGACATTGCTTATTCTTTTGTTGGTTATTTTATAACTACCAATAGTTATTATGGTTATTTAAACCATATTCTTTGGGATGAATGGATTGATTGAAAGACGACATTAGTTCGTGAATCAATCTCGTTGCTTCGTGAAGTAATACGTTGCTTCGTGAAATAGTATCACTACAAAAAAGTTGCTAATACCCACACTTATTTACCCACGCTTAATTAAGTGTGGGCATAAATTTTTATTTAGCCACACTTGCTAAGCGTGGGAAAAATATCCTCACTTATAAGCGTGGGGAAAAGCAAATCTAAGAAAAAAACTTAAAAATCCTCCTCTCTATAACTAGAAATTCACGCGATAAGCACAACAACTTAGCGAGGCAACTACTTTACCTTCAAAACCCGTAAGCGATTTTCAAAGAGAAAAAGTACCACCCATCTGCGGTCTGCGGTCTGCGGTCTGCGGTCTACGGTCCACCACCACTTCAGGCTGCAATCACCAATTACCGGCCACCGTCGATCGTCTACTTCGTTCATGTATATCTATATATATATTTTTCGTTCTTAATTTCTATCAGCAAAAGAATTAAATTTGTGCAATTATTATATATTTGTTTGAATGTTATTTGTTAAACATTATTTGTTGAATTATGATTGATGATTAAATACCCTAATCCATATTTGTTAATCAATTTAGGGTTTTCGGCTTAATTAGTGGTAAATATATAAATTTAGGGCTTGAGATATAATTCTACAATTGATGTAGGTTATGTGTTTGAATTTCTTGAATTAAGTGTTTAGATAATCAATTTAGGGTTTTTGGCAAGAAATGGAACTTCAACCTCAACTACGGATGTTGAAAGTTCTTTGAGGTTTTTTCTGCAATTTCGGGTTGTGCAGCACGCTTGATCAGATTGTTTAACTTCTATCGATACAAATTACTTTTCCCTGCAATTTCTCTCCCATCCAAGATCTTCAATTTTCTGTCATTTCATTTTTAATTTGATCGAAAGAAGCTTCAATGGCGCTTGCACTTCCTCAATTCTACGGTGTAACAAGCACTCTCGCATCAATAAGCTTATTAATTAAAGAGGGTGAAGTTATGACACTCAAAAGTAAACAATTTGTGGCTGTGTTTGGTAGTAAGTGGAGATTTGGTAACCGATAGTGGATTGAGTAAATAGGTTTGGCTCAAGTAATTGGATTAAGGATATCAGGTTTGTATGTAACTGTTTGGTAACATTAAGTGTTTTTGTTTGTTTAGATAACATAAGTTCTTAATTTTGATTATTTTTGCTTTTCTTCAGATTGAGATCTTGAACTAATTTATTGTTTAGAATGGTTTGGGAACATTAAGATGAACATAAGATATTATTGACTCTTGAAGAACCTAAGGCTCTGGTAAGGCAATGGCAAGGGATTAAAGTAGAGCCCCTTGGGCCTGAGCTTCAAATTAATTTTCTCTTGGATATTCTTGATGAGGCTATTCTGCTAGAGGTAGGGCTTTGTTGATTATGCTTTATTTTAGCTAGGTCATCATGAACCATATGCTTTGTATAGCTAGTGACCTTTCCAGGTTTCTATGGGTTTCTACATTGATGAAATAAGTACACTCTTTGTTCTCATGAGTTCGACACACTAGGAAAAACGTTTTGTCTTTTATTTGTAGCCGGGAAATATACAATAAAACAAGTAGATGGAAGGAATATGGGGATAAGATGAAAAATAGAAGTTTGTGGATAAGATTAAAAGTGAGAATTTTGGACCACAATCGAAAATAGAAATGGTTCATATTAAAAGGATAGTACAAAAATGAAAATGTGTCAAGTTCTTAACATAGAGGGAAAAGTTTTTAAAATAATAAAATAGTTATGCCTCATTTCCGTCCAAACGGAGGGAGAAATACAAAGGTCTTGTATGCTGTAAGTTATTCTTGGTAGCATTTGACTAACTATCTCATGTTGTTATTATGGTAATACTTATTACATTTCTAAGATGTAATGTACTTGGTTTGTAATTTTGGTTTTTTCTCAGAGAAAATGGTAGAGTCCGCGAGAGCCAAATCATGTATTTGAAGATTTTTTTGGTGCAACTTATGTCTTAGGTGCTGATTTTTCTCAAATGTCATGAGCGCATAAGCAGCGAAAATCCATGATCATTTACAAGAAGTTGCAGTGCTTAATGGTGCAAATCAACAAAAGAACCAACTCATTATAGCTGGTAACCCAGCTAGTGTAATTCTTGCTTTACTGATTTGTTGTACAATGTACAAGTAAGATCTGTTGTACTGATCTGTTGGATAGAATCATTTAACCTTGTAAAATTCTGTTGTTGATTCTCAAATGTCCTAGGGTATTTGCTAAAGATCTAAATAAGTTGTGCATAAAATTACAAAGAATGAAAAAACAAGTAAGTTTCATTCATATTTATTGTAACGAAACTGAATTACATATTTTGTAACGAAACTAAATTAATTATTACTATGTTTTTACGTGGCCCCCAAGGAATGGCTATGACAATCACAAGAACCAAATACAAGCCTCCAAAAGCAGTTATGAAGACGTTTAAAATTAGTTTTTAGTTTTGTATTGTAATATTATGACAATGATATTTTTTTGAATACTTTTAGATATTTTGTTTGTTACGATTGATAAATTTGTGAACGTAATGCAGTTTTCGAATGTATGCTTTGAAAAGGAAACACTATACATCATTTTATTTTGACTCTGTCTTTTACCTTTGTTAAAATAATAATTATTACTAATTATTATTATTATTATTATAGAGATAAATAAACAAATTAACTGAATATACTTTCTTGCCAAATTAGTTTAAAAATATGTTACGATCTACATTACCCATGCTTATAAGTGTGGATAGTGTCCCCACACTTATAAGTGTGGTTTCAAGTGCATTTCCCCACACTTATAAGCGTAGTTGGATGTGCATTAATTCCCCACATAAATTTTCCCCACAATTATTTAAATGTGGGGAATTGCTTTAGCCTCACACATAAGCGTGGGCAATAGCGCATAGAAGGCTTGTGTGGTTATTCATTAGATGCAATTTCTGATTTCTTTTCTTCTCTAGCATTTTACATTGAGAACTTGCAACCTTCGTTTGTAATTTTTTTTATCTTCTTTCGTTTAAGTTTCTCTTACATCATTCTAATTTCCATGTGCTCGGAATTTAGTGTAATACATTGTATTTCCGAACGTATTTTCGGTATACATTCCCAAGCACCATAGTATGGAGGAAATGATGTGTTAGGAAAGAGCATCTCGCCTAGAATTAATATCAAGATCAAACATTAATTCAAAAAAAAAATCATGATCAAACAAAATCTTCTTGTTACTATATTCGATATATGGTGATTCCCAATGATCAAGTTTGCATTTGGTGTATGTTAAGCAAAGGTTTGAACTTGTTATATGTTTTTTTAACATACTAAGTTTATGTACTTTATTTTATGTTTGATTTATAGCATTAGAGTCACAATTTACAACTAAAAGAAGTTTTCGGCTCAAGAAAGATGAAGATATGTTCCTGCCACGTAAGAGAATAATAAAACAGATATAGATAAATAAAACAAATAAAAAATAATTATAAAGCTTAAAAACGTGAGAGAATAATAAAAGACATATAGATAAATAAAACCCATCATTTTACGTTTTATATCTTGTCTATTATTTCTAAATGCTACTAATTTCTTGATGTCCATATCAAAATAATATACTTGGTATTTAATACATTTATACGGAGGACTAACAAAGTATTGGCAAGATAATATACTTGTATTTAATACATCTATAGTATAGACGTCTCTTAAAAGTCCAGCCTATATCTTCCTTTTAACTTACAAAACCACCAATAAGTTTTTTTTAATTTATAAATTGAACCAGTCCCAAAACTTGAGACGCCTATTGCATAGACAATTTCAAATAAAAATCTGTGATGGACAAATGTTAATAGAGAGAAGTAGACCAAGTCTATAATGACAGGTTTGGACCTCTAGCCTCCAAAGAAGACACATGTACATCCCTTCATAAAAGGCTAATCTCCATTCTCCAATACAATGTAGATAATAGATTGAATTACATCAACCCACCAAATCCCACTTTAAAGCACAAAGAAAGAAAATATGGCATCTAATATGAACACCTCCAACTCTAAAGGCTCTACAGTTGGAAATCCTATTCATTGCAAAGGTAAACTATTTTTATTAAGTGTATAATAATACTAAGGCTTGATCTCTTTATAAAGACTATAACAACGTTTTTCAAATAAGGAAAACGAATTAAAACGGAGCGTTTTGGGGTTTTGATGAGTTAAAACGATACTTTGCAGCTGCAATTGCGAGAGAAGCAGGACAACCATTGGTGATAGAGGAGGTGGTGGTTGCGCCCCCAAAAGCTCATGAAGTTCGGATTAAGATTCTATGTACTTCACTATGTCATACCGATCTTACCTTATGGAAATTAAAGGTAAATGTTTTTTTTTTTGAAATTTGTCATATTTTTTTTAATACTCTCTTCGTTACTTTTTAATTCTTCTGGTTGACTTATTACATAGTTTTTAAAGTAAATTTTAAATATAAATATGTCTATTTACACCTAATAAAAATTTATAACCAATTTAACAAGATATGACTTTGCTATAATTTATCTTTTAAATGTGTCTTTAAAACATTAATAACTCTAAAGGTAAAGTTTTCAAATTGATGAAGAATTTGAGAATGATAACATTTGAGAAGTCGTTTTCAAATTTTTATCTTTAAACCATTGATAATATATCCCATATAACTTCTACATGCTTCTATAAGAAAGTTCATTATACACGTCATAATGATTTGTTATAGCTATTTGTTATTCCTGTACAGTTTGTTATTAGACTTGTAATTAGTTTGCTTCTTGCACAAAATTCTCTTCATTGCTGTATATATACTGTTCCATCATTCATGAAATATATCACTGTGAATACATCTTTCTACACACAAAAATTCATTCTCCCATTTCTGTTAACCATTTTCAAAATATTGGTGAATTTGACTTAAATTCAAATTTAAAATATTTTTATTTGTCAAACACTAAACTTAAGTTTAATTCATATTTTTAAATGAGGACTATTAGTCACTTTGTTGGTTAAACTTTGTATGACTTAAATGTATGTATAAGAGTTTTGACTTTAATTTTTATAAATTGTAAGCAAATAGTGACATCTTTATTAATTAAAATTGAAAAATTACCTAGAATAATCTAAACTATTCATGATTTTTCTACAATAATCCCACCTGTTGATTAACCATGAATAATCCCAACTTTGAGGGGTATTTTCCTAGGGTAAACTTGGGTAACCCGATAATCAGTTATAGTAGGTAATTCACCAAAAAAATAAATTAAATATTAATTTAAAATTAGAAAATATTTTTGAAAATTTACATAAAAAATTCTAAATAATAAAAAAAATCATAAATTTTTTATGAACAATTTTTTAACATTTTTTCCCACATTTTATTTAAATTTATCTTTTTTTTAATAAAACTTGCTATAACAACTCATCCGGTCACTGGGATTACTTTGGAAAAATGCCACTCAAAGTTGGAATTATTCATGGTTAATCAATAGGTGGGATTATTATAGAAAAATTATGAATAATTTTGATTATTCTAGGTAACTTTTCCATTAAAATTTGACTATAGTTGGTTTTTAAAGTCAACTACAATCGTCAATCTAACTTTTATGAATTCTGTTGATTTCTTCTATGAAAAACAATTATTAGAAAAATTAAAGAATGACTTTAGAAGGTTATAAACAAAACAATAGTAAAATGAAAATTGGTAATAATATCTAATAAATAGTTCTAGATAATACCCGTTTAATATTTATTTTTTCAATGACATAGTATTTTATAAAAACAATGTAAGTAGTTAATTATATTTCCTATCACTCTATTAAATTATATGTATTGTATTATACTTTTATTTTTCACTTAGTAGTTGAATATTATACTTCCTATCACTCAATCACGCTACATTTATTGTATTATACTTTTACTAGGTGATTGCCCGTGCTAAACACGGGTTATTTAATATTTTATCATATTTAACATATATTTTTACGTAAATAAATAAAAAATATCAAAAAAAAAGAAGAATAAAAAAACAATATTAATACACAATTTAAAATATCGGATCTCATGTCCACATTGTTTTGAAATATAAGTTTGGGTACAATAATATACTTTACGACGGATAATAAAGTTAAACGGTATATAAATCTAGTGAAATGCATACATTTATAACAATTTTTATCAACTATAATTACTGAACCACTTTTTTGTATACCATACTCTATGTTAAAGTAATTATAGTTGATAAAAGTTATTATTGTCAATCCTTCTCTAGTTTAATTTTAACATATAATATGGTATACAAAAAAATACAGATATTAATGTTTTTTGCTTACTTTTGACCCATGAAACAATTATATATGATTGATCAGACATTAATACATGTTGGTAAAAATTTTAAATTTATGTTAGGTAATAATCAAATGATTGAATTCTAATTTTATATCTTAATTATCATTTTTCTATCAGGAAAATAGAATTTTAGATTTTAGTATTAGGAAACAATATCACGATTGTTATTGTCAATCCTTCTCTAGTTTAATTACTCCTCTGTAGATTTCGTCCATCTCTAAACACAACTTACTTCTCCTCAATTTGAATAAAGAAATTAAAATTTTCTAAAATATAAAAAAAGTGATCCATATGTGATCAATAAAAATAATAACAATAAAAACCATTAAAATTTGAATTTATAAATAATAAATCATTCATATGCATAGAAAAAATATGATATCAAAAATCAATAAATAAAATATTTAGGAAAATAAAAAATAAAAATAGACTAATGTAGGAGATATGACCCATTCATCGAGATTGGTTACACGCATTACTTCTTTCTTTGGTTCGATTTAGCTAAACCCAAAAAATCTATAGGGAGAGATAATTAAAAATTAAAAATCAAAATTTTTAGATGTGGAAATAGAAGAAAAATTGATAATTTTTATGAGAAAAAAATAGAAGTAATCTTCCATCACAAGTTGCA
Organism: Amaranthus cruentus; assembly: GCA_019425755.1. Lineage (NCBI taxonomy): Eukaryota > Viridiplantae > Streptophyta > Magnoliopsida > Caryophyllales > Amaranthaceae > Amaranthus > Amaranthus cruentus. The sequence goes on from CM033461.1 coordinate 15,884,045, forward strand.
ATGATCTTTAAATAATTGATAATTAGTTTAATGAGACATAAAAAGTCATTAATGTTGTAGTAATTAATTCCTTAATGGTAGGGATTATTATAATAGATAATCTAGAAGCGTATTTAGTACTCTACTTTTTAGGCGGGAACTAAACTCATCAGAAAATGACATGTGTCCTTAGGTGGTCTCTGTTTTAGTATTATATATAGATAGATATATAGATTTTAGATTTAAAATTTTATCGACGGAATATAGTTAGTAACTACATAATACTCGATTATGAGTTTTTTTTTAGTAAAATGACTTGTCAATTTCGTCTTAAAATAATGAATATAAAATAATGTATCAAATATATCAAATTTAAATAATGCACAAAAAATAAATACCAAAACACAATAATATAAAAACATATTTATAAAGTTTAAACAAAAAGAGAAATTATTGCCACAAAAAATAATTGTACTACACAAAAATAGTCATAATTTAAATGTAATAAAAAATATATTACAAATAATTGAAGTAACCAATAAAAAATATAGGTAATTATCTATAATACACCCTCCAATTCAGCACTAACGTCTTATTTGTTTTTTGGACGCTATTCATCTTTTACTATTAATTTGTATTTTATTATTAAATCTATAAGTTAAAACATAGTCAAGTGGGTTCTCATTTAATTCGTCTTAATGTAAGGATATTTTATATCAACTTGTCAGAATTTATAATTACGTACAATTAGAGATATTAAGGATTGAATAAACATATTGAATAAAGTGTATAAAGCAAATAAACATGAGTAAGTAATGCAAAACACGCAGATCATCAATACTTTGAATTCGTTATTTGTTAACTTTTGGAAATGTTTAACTATCACAAATTCACAATAGTTTAACTTACCGGATGAAGAGAGATAATTAATTTTTTTAAAGAAATACGCAGTATTTTTCAGTTTAGTTTGTCCCACTTAATTTGCATCATTTCTATTTTTAGACTATGACCCACTACTTTCATCTAATTTCATCCATATATTTTAACACTCTTTTAATTTCAACAATACAATTCATTCGGTCTCTTTATTTATTACCATTATCTACCTTTTTTTCTTAAAAAAACACAATTTTTTTCTTTGCTTAATCTATATGGAACAGAGGGAGTAGAGACAATGTTAAATCAACAATTAAGTCCAATTTTTGAGGGTCCCATGAATTATTAAGTTTTTTTTATGAAGTATCATGATGGTCATGGATTATTATTACTCCATTATTTATATCTATATTATTAACTTATCATGTGACATTTATTGTTCAAGGACTTTCCTGCATGCTTTCCAAGAATTTTAGGCCATGAGGCTGTTGGGTATGCTTCTACTTCTACCTTTTGCTTTTTTTTTTCAGAGTACCATCAACAATAAATATAAGCCCCCTCATGACACAATATATATATATATATATATATATATATATATATATATATATATATATATATATATATGGCGGAGTTGGAGTATGACATTTGAAATGAATTAATAAAAGGAATTAATTACTAAATAATTTTGATTTTGGTAGTTGAATTAGATTTTCAATTAAACAAAGGCTTTAGTATTGTTGTGAGCTCAAACTCAAGTTTGCTTTGTATTGTTTTGTTTGAAATAAAATGATCAAAGAATTATAGAAACGTTATCAATAGATTTCTACAAAATAAGTATCAATAGATTTTATAGAATTATAGAAACGTTATCAATAGATTTTTTAAGAATTATAGAAACGTTATCAAATTATAGAAACGTTATCGGAGTAACTTATAGTGATAGTAAGGGAATATAATTTTCAAAATAGACTTAAGATTTCAACAAATAAGTATCAATAGATTTTTTAGAAAACATTACACTACTCATCAAAAAAACATTACACTCATTAAAATTGTTGGAAATTTAGAGTATAATAAGTTTCAAGCCCATGCTAATGTACTATGAAAATAATGGGCCAAAATACAATTAAAATAGTGGGATGAAAAAAATAAGTATTAATTTTTTGTTAGAGTTTAAGGAAACATGATTTATGCCACATACAAGTTAGTACTTGATATGCGAAGTTGGTGAAAGACATGGGAAAATGGGTGTAATGCTTAAACCCCTATATAAGAAGACCAAAATATTAGGATTTTACATGTAATCAAATTATAATTTCTGATTTTGTGTTCCGAATTTTTATCCTCCCATATTTTCTTTACAAGGTTTTTGAGTGAATGAATCTTGCATACTTTTTTCATTTAGGTTGCGTTTGGGAACTAACATTTCATTTCAAATTAATGATTACAATTATGAAATCATGAATGTAGAATTTGACAATGACAAGGTTGGTGAGGTCATTCTCAAATGCTCATCTTTAAACCATTTTGATAACAATTGTGGATTTGACTCAAATTCAATTTTGAAATTCTAGTATTTACCTAACACTAATTTTGAGTCAAATGTATATTTTCAAATGAAATCCTTACTTTCAAACATAGCATTAAGTTTCTTAGATTGCTTTATTTAATCTGATGTCTTCACAGTGTTTATATATATAATGCTTATATTTAGATGCAAATTGTTGTATTACACAAGTGTACTCCAAATTTTAGCCTAAGCACCAACTAGGCAGAATAACACTTTTACACAACCTAGATAGTGCCTCGGTTTAGTATCAAATTTCTAAAGACAATATTGTCTAAAATATCTTTGTTATGGTGTCGATTTAAGTGCAAGTTTATTATTTATTAGTAAGTTTATTTTCTTTGAATTTTGTAGTTGGTTGTTCAAAAATTGTAATCCTCATTTTCGGTGCTTGTAAATTATTCAAGTTTTCCCATTCAATATAAACAATTACGACATATTTTTGTCGAAAAACTCTAATATAAGAAAAGAGAATAACAATTTAACTAAAACAAACAAGCAAGTTGTAATATTAAAATTATTTATCATATGCATGATGAAATTAAAAGAATTTTTTTTGATATAGTAACTAATCTATGGATTCAATAATGTATGTAGGATTGTAGAAAGTGTAGGAGATCAAGTAGATGAAGTAGTGGAAGGTGATATTGTAATACCAGTATTCCTAGCAGATTGTGGGGAATGCAAAGATTGCAAGTCTAGTGAGAGTAATTTGTGTTCTAAGTTACCATTTAAACTGATGCCATTTATGCCAAGGAATGAGACAAGCAGATTCACTGATTTGAATGGGGAAACTCTCTTTCATTTCATGTTTGTTTCAAGTTTCACCCAATATACAGTTGTGGATATTGCCTATCTCGTCAAACTTGACTCATCCATTCCTCCCAATAGAGCTTGCCTTCTTGGTTGTGGGGTTTCCACAGGTAATTTTGCTCTTCCAATTTTTAAGCCTTTGACATTGTTGTTGTATTTAGTGATAGTGACAAAGTACTAACAATAGATGAAGAAGGTTTTCTGTGCATTGATATTCATATAACTCTAACGGTCCGTTTGGTAGGTGGTAATAAACTGCGGTAATGGGAATGAAAAACTAGGGTAATTTTGTTTGAAAAATCTCTTTGCTACCTTGATGCCCATGCTTGACAATCTTCAATCATCTCATTTTGTTCATAAAATTCATTCCAATGCATTAGCAATTAATGGTAGAGATGGTATTAAGTGGTAATGAAAATTTGTGAACAAAAAACCTTTTTGTGATCTGATACATTTTCTTGGTATCAATCCATGGCGAGAACCCGTAAATCTGCTCAAAATGCTTCACCAATCCTCAAATTGTCTTCTAAAGATTCATTAGATTGATTGCAAGATTCTTCTTCTTCCCCGAATTCGTCCAAGCACGCGAATACAGAGCTGGAGTTACGGCAAGAGGTGCATCGATTGAAATCCCTTTTAGAGTCTTTCAATCGTAAGAATGCGCTTGTTGATGCTATGGGTGGTCATGAAGGGCCTCCAGATGCGGTGGGTGGTAGTGGAGGGCCTCAACAGGCGGAGGGTAAGCTCGCTGCAGGCTTGAAGGTGGCTGCTGGTGTTTCTGGTGCGAAAATGGTTGCTGCTCGAGAGGTAGGAGAGCCATCAACGTCTGGCAGGGCTGTTTTTAATCCCTCCTCAAGTTTGACTCTTCAATTTGTTGCTCCATGTGTGAATAGTGATGTAGTTAAGGCTGTTGTTGATGTAGATGAAATTAGGCTTTGAAGGCTAAATGGGATTTTACAGTGGCTATGTTCATTGTGGGTTTTCAACCAAATTTGTTTGCTTTTAATCGTTTTGTGAGTAAGAATTGGCCTAATTTTGTGAATTTTAATACTGTTGTGCATCAAGATGGCTATTACCTTGTTCAGTGTGCTTCCGCTGATGATGTTAATTTGATTGTTCATGGTGGAAATGTCATAATGGGTAAGCGGCCTGTGTTAATTAGGCGATGGGATTTTGATTTTAGGAGATATACCCTTAGGGTGATTCCTGTTTGGATTAGACTTTTAAAGCTTCCTATGCATTTGTGGGGGATGAGTAATCTTAGTAGGGTTGGGAGTATTTTTGGGGTGCTTAGAGCTGCTGATGGTCTTACTTCTAATCAGTCTAGGGTGCAATATGCCCGTATTTTGGTTGAAATTGATGTGTCCAAACCTTTGCCTAAGGAAGTGCTCGTGGAGGATGAGGATGAAAAGGTGTTTAGCCAAGCGTATTATGCTGAGTGGGTGCCTTATTTCTGTTCTAAATGTCAGACAGTGGGGTACATATGTATGTAGGCTAAACCTGTGTCTAGTAGGAGGATGGGTAGTGGTGTTGGTCTAGTAGCTAAACATGGTGGGTCTGAGGGTTAGCAATTTGTGACTGTCCAGCAGGCATCTAGTGAAGGCCAGCAGGCTGTGGTTTCCAATGTTCAGCAACAGTCTCAACAGTCTAGTATGTCAGGAGTTTTGCCTAGTCAAGGAGCATCAAAGGTTGTTAATGGGGTGTCTGAGTTGGAGGGTAATGTGAGGTTTGGCCAGCCTGAGAGTGAATGGACACTTGTTACTCATAAACATGCTGCTAAATGAGTCACTGTTTTGGAAGGTGCTGGGATACCTAATCCCATCAGTGACTCATGAATTGTCTTGCTTGGAATGTTCGTGGCCTTGGATTTTCTTTCAAGGCCAAGGAGGTGGATAAGTTTCTGCTTACTCATAAAGTTTCTTTGGTTGGTATTTTTGAGACTAGAGTTAAGAAGGAGTTAATTGAGAATTCTCAAAAACTTATTGCTCCCTCTTGGAAGTGGGTTGATAACTCTGTGCATTGGCATAAGGTTCGAATTATGGTAGGTTGGGATGAGTCTAAGTTTTGTGTGACTGTTGTGGGTAATCACCGACAATATATTCATTGTAAAGTGCAGTTTGTGGGTTGTGCTAAGGTTTGCTAGATTACTTTTGTTTATGGGTTGAATATCATCGCTGATAGGAGACCTTTATGGCATGAGCTTCAGCAGCTAGGGGGCTCCCTTCAAGGGCCTTGGCTTATTATGGGGGATTTTAGTGCGGTGCATGACCCCTCTCATCGGGGGCATGGTAGGAAAGTCTCTAACTATGAGATGAAAGATTTTTTGGATTGTATTTCTGCTTCTGGCTGGCTGCGCTCTGATTCTGTTGGGCATTGGTTTTTTTGGAACAATAAAGGTGGACTCTGATGGCAGGGCTTCAAGGATTTATCAATGTTTTATTAATGAAGAGTGGATTCACCAGGATCTTAGTTCGTTTGTGCATTATTTAAATCCTCACATTTCTGATCATTGTCCCTTATTAGTGTCCTTTGAGCAGTTTTCTCCTAGGGGTGGTAGACCGTTTCGATACTTTTCTTATCTGTCTACTCATCCTGATTTTCGCTCTCTGGTTCAGCAGGCTTGGTGTTCTACGCGTAAGGGTTATGGGCTTGAATTGGTCTGGCATAAATTGAGGGCTGTGAAAAGGGCCTTGAAGTCCCTTCATCTTATCATTTTAAGAACCTTCAAGAGAAGGTTTGTTTTTGGAGGTCTGAGTTGGATCAATTTCAAGTGGCTCTTCAGAGTCCCCTTTTCTATGGCTCTTCATCGACAAGAGACCCATGCTAGTGATATGCTTCGGAAATGGCTTCGTATTGAGGAGAGTGGTTGGCGTCAGAAGGCTCAGATTGCTTGGCTTTATAAGGGGGATTCCAATTCTAAGTATTTCCATAGTATTGATGCTTTAGTTGATGACTGTGGGGAGATAGTTATGGATCTTGATGCCATTAGAAGTTCTTTTTCTCTCTTCTATCAAAATCTTATGGGGAAGGCTGCTGTTTCTCTAAAGGGTATTGATGTTCAAGCCATGCGTGCTGGTCCTCAGCTTTCTAGGGCTCAGGCTCAGACTCAGACTCTTATTCAACCTGTTAGCCGGGCGGAGATTGATGATGCTCTTGGGGACATTGACGAGTCTAAGAGCCCTGGTCTTGATGGTTTTAGTTCGCATTTCTTTAATGTAGCTTGGGATATTATTAAAGACGATGTATATTTGGTTGTCTCTCAATTCTTCAATGATGGTGCTTTGTACAATCCTATCAACATTACGGCTATCACTCTTGTTCCGAAAATTTCTAATGCGTCTCAGCCGAAGGATTTTCGGCTTATCTCTTACTATTCTGTTCTTTACAAAATCATTGCGTAGATTCTCATGGCAAGACTCCAGAGAGTTGTTGCTCATCTTGTTAATCCGGCTCAATCTGGATTTATCCCTGGTAGGCAAATTTATGATAACAGTTTGCTTGCTACTGATCTTATTCGTGGTTATAGTTGGGCTAATGTTAGCCCTCGCTGTATGCTTAAGTTGATATGGCAAAGGCCTATGATTCTGCTGAGTGGTCGTTTCTTAGAAGTGTCATGCAGAAGATGAGCTTCCCTTTGCAATTTATTGATTGGATCGTGTGCTGTGTGTCTTCTGTCTTGTATTCTATCTTGATTAATAGTGTTCCTAGTCCCCCCTTTAGAGCTCAGAAGGGTCTTCGTCAAGGGGACCCCATGTCTCCTTTTCTGTTTGCTCTTGCTATGGAATATTTCAGTCGGTGTTTGAAGAGTAAGAAGGGTAATTTGATTAAGTTCCATCCTAAGTGTAAATGCTCGGAGGTTATGGAGCTGTTATTTGCTGATGATCTTCTGGTTTTTCTTAAAGCTGATGTTCCTTCTATGCATGCTTTAACCTTGGTTTTGGATGATTTATCGTTGACTTCTGGCCTCTCTATTAATAAAGCTAAGAGTGCTCTTTACGTTACGGGTGTTAGTGAGAAGTTAAGTCTTAGGCTTGTCCATGCTAGTCAGGTTCCCAAGGGTTCTCTTCCTTTTCGATATTTAGGGGTTCCCTTATCTGCTAAGAGGCTTGGTATTCAGGATTGTTTAGTGCTGGTAGAGAAAATCACAAGTAGGATTACTCATTGGGCTACTAGGAATCTCTCTTTGGCAGGTAGAATCCAGTTGGTTCGTAGTGTGATTCAGAGTATGCATTTCTATTGGGCTCAGATCTTTATTCTTCCCTCTAAAATCATTCAGATGGTTGAAGTTGCTTGTAATAAGTTCCTTTGGAGTGGTGGGTGTGATTCTAAAGCTAAACCTCGTATAGCTTGGAGTTCTGTTTGTCTTCCCAAGTCTTGTGGTGGACTTAATTTGAGTCGTTTAGATCTTTAGAATAAGGTTGCTATGTTGAAAATTTTTTTGTCCTTTGCTCATAAAAAGGACAGGCTTTGGATTTAGTGGATTAATGATTATTATCTTAAGCATTCTGATATTTTTAGCTATGATGTACCCAGTACTTGGATGCTTGCGAAGATTTTTGATAGTAGGTCTTTGGTTGATAATCTTCAAGACTTAAATGCTTGTGCTCCTCATGGTCGTTTTAGTATGAAGATTGCTTACAAGAAGCTTTTAGGGGTTCATCCTAAGGTTCCTTGGAGGGCTATTTGGTGTAATAACAGGGCGACTCCAAGAAGTGTAGTGTGTATGTGGCAAGCTATCCTAATCGGCAATTGATAGATTGCGTAAGTGGGGAATGTCTTGGGATCCTAAGTGTAGGTTGTGTAATGGAGCTCCTGAGACTAGGGATCATTTGTTTGGGAATTGTGAGTCTATTCGAAAGGTTAAAGCCTTTGTGTGTAGAGATTTTGTGTGGCCTTCTTCCTTTGACCAAGAGGTTCGTCTCATGAATCAGTTGGGTAAGAAGAAGCGTAATACGAAGGCTCTTGTTGTTACTATGTCGTGGGCTGAGATCATCTTCTATGTCTGGTTTCAAAGGAATGTCAAAATTTTTGGTGGTACGAGTATGGATGAGCACCAACTTGGGCAACTGGTGATCTACAATGTTGCAGCTAGGCTTTCTGATGAACAGAAACAATTTCTTCTTGTATAATTGTTTTCTGTTTTCGTTGTTGTTTTGTTTGATGTATGTTTGACTTTCCCCTTGTGTGGGTTTTGTTACTCCCCTCTCAGCGTTTGGGGAGTGTGCTTTTTGGTAATAATAGTTTTAATTGCCAAAAAAAACCTTTTTGTGATCAATGTTTCATTACCATGGGAATGACGTGAAAGTTTTGATGAAACTTTACACTATAATTCATTCCCATTACCACCATTTAGTACCACTAACCAAACGAGCCGTAAAAGAATAATTAAGATATCAAAAATATTATAAGAATCATATACAATATTATCACCAAACACTTTACCTTAATATGAGCTAACAAAAAACACAAAATAATAATTAAGTTGCCTTAATACCCATTCAAGTTAGAGCATGTGGATCATAAAATTTCAACTTGCGAGTTAAGAAATGGAATTGCTCCTTGCCTAACACTTGGTGGGTACATAAGAATGAGAAATAAGACCATCTTGAATTGCGCCAAGAACAAAGTGACAATCAATCTCAATATGATATGTTTGATCATGAAAAACAAGATTTTTCGCAATATGAAGTGAAAACTGACTATCACTGAAAAAGGAATGAATTTAGGATGATGTACCCCTAAGCTTAAAAGCACACCCATCAACCATTTTAGTTCAAAAAGAATTAAAGACATAGAGCGACATTCTATTTCAGCACAAGAACGAGAAACAATGGGTTGTTTCTTTGTCCTCCATGAAAGAATTAATAACCAGACATCCAGTTAAAAAAACGTAAAGTTAAGGGACAAGCAATCCAATCTAAGTCAACCAAACCATGTAAGGACAAATAAGTGTTATAGCTCAATTGTATTCCTCAACTAAGGTGGCCCTTCAAGTATCGAATATGGCTCATGATATGAAAGTAGCGGACTAATAGAATGAGCAAGTTTATGTTTTTGCTCGATAAGATTACTAGGACGCTTAGCTCTAAGAAGACTAATAGCTAATATATTATCTAGAGTACACTTCCTCTGACTTTGAATGATTGCCAAATGACTACATGCAACTACAATGCCCAAAAATATTTCTGATGCCCCAAATCTTTCATGTGAAAGAAAGAATTCAAATTATCTTCAAAATATATAAGAGCAACAAAATCATTACTAGAAATAAGACAATCATCCACATAGACTAGTACGTTAACTTGAACCAGGTCCCCATAAAGGAAAGCATTATGAATGTTCATTTAGTGAAGATCTTATTTAGGAGTAAAAATAGCGAGAAATTCTCGTATCCTGACCATTTTGGCAACAGGAGAAAATGTCTCATTCTAATCAAGACCTTCAACTTGATGATTTCGAAACACAACGAAACGAGCCCTGAAACGTTAAATGCTACAATAAGAGTTATACTTGATTTTATATACCCATTTTCTACTAAAATCTTTCTTTCTTAGAGTCAAAATATATAGTCATATTTCAAGTGTCATTGTCTTCTAAAGCCTTAATCTCCTTTTGCATATCTTCCCTCCAACCAGCATCCATAACAACAACTTTAAAGGATTTGAGGCTCTACACTTTAGTGATAGCCGCTGAGAAAATTGTACGCTTAATAGTAAATTTGTCACAATTAACATAATGTGCTAGAGGAAAAGGAGTATCTGAGGAAGATAAGGAAATGAGAAGATTGGGAAGATGGATTTTTAGAAAAGACGGTGTTGATTACAAAATACTTCACAAATGGAATTTTTTCACGAAGACCATGGTCTGAATTTTCCACAATAGTAGCTGATGTAACAACCTTGTCAGGTAAATAATTCTCAATAATAGGTGAGGAAAAAGAAAGATCCAATGAAGAAGTAGTAAAAGTAGAAGTACTGTACTCACACTAGTCATAGGAGTAGTAATGCTAGGAGGTGAAAGTTCTATGGAATAGTAATCAATAATGAAAGATGGGTTCTTCCATTGTTTCGGTATTAGGACATTATTGAAACAAACAACACTCTAGGGTCTAAACTCTCAAACTTTATCCCTAAGAAACACCCAAGACCTTTGGCAAGGATTTTCTATGCAAACAAACAAACAAATACTTCAATATAAGCAATGAAAAGCAATAAAAAAGAAAGCAATATCAAAGATACAAGATTTACGAGGTTCACCCCAATGTGGGCTACGTCCTTGGTGGTGGTTAGCTTGCTTGTATTATGTGAAAATCAATGGAGTTCAAGAGAACTCTTACAATGGAGAATAATACTTGGAGAAGAAGAAAAGAGAGAGAGAGAGTAGGGTTTGTGTTTAGGCTAGGGTTAAGAATATCCACTTAGAAATGAGTGTAGGGACTCCTATTTATAGTAGGAATCATGTACTAATGATTGGGAGAAGGCCCACTAATGATACAACCCATATAAACTTATCACGCAAGAAATAGAGTGCACTACTGCTTCCCGCTCGACCGGCCGAGCGGAATAGGAGGGTCGAGCAGATTGTCTTCTAGTCGAGCAGCCCATTAGAACACTCTCTGACCTTGTCGAGCCACTTGGCTCGGTCAAGCAACCATGGTGTTGGGTCGAGCAGCTCTCAAAACGCCTCAAAAATCATCATACGCATGCACACACATTCACATACCATCACACATCATCAATCATCAATTGGTGAATTCAATGTCACATCAAACTCAACAATCTCCACCTTGACTTGAGTACACCATGTCCACACACATCCTCCAAGACACTCCATCCAACACATACCACAAACAACCAAACAAAAAACTAACACACCATATGAATGCCCCGTAAGGGCCTCACAACAAGCAAGCATCTAAACCAACCAAGTCCACACATAAGGTGAACTTGTTTGTGGGCAACGACTTCGCCATCATATCGGTCGGATTATCATGAGTGCTTATTTGTGCTAACACTCTATCATGCTCAACTTCATATTGGATGAAATTATCTTTAACGCCGATGTGCTTTGTTCTTCTATGGAATGTATTTTGATTCCTTGCCAAATGGATAGCACTATCACTATCACAATGAACACATACCAAGCTCATCTTTGGACACAACTCACCAACTAATACTTTTAACCACTTGGCCTCCTTGAACGACTCGGCGATAGATATGTACTCTACTTCGGTAGTGGACATGGCAACAACATCTTGGAGTGACGATTGCCAACTCACCGCCGTTCCACCCAATGTAAAGACATTTCCCGATGTAGACTTCCTAGTATCTAAATCACCCGCATAGTCAGAGTCGCAATACCCAATCAACTCACTTGTGTTTCTTCTAAACTTAAGACAAACATTTGAAGTACCCTCTAAATACCTCAACAACCACTTAAGCGCTTCCCAATGGCCCTTACCCGAAATTGACATGTATCGGCTCATCATGCTTACCGCTTGAGCAATGTCGGGTATAGAGCAAACCATGGCATACATAACACTACCAACCGCACAAGTGTAAGGAATGTCCTCCATTTTCTTTTCTTCTTGTTTTGTTTGAGGGCACAACTTCTTAGATAACTTGAAATGACAAGCTAGAGGCGTAGATACACTCTTGGCATCACCCATGGAGAATCTTCTCAATGCTTTCTCAATATACCTTCTTTGGCTAAGGTACAGGATGCCCTTTTCCCTGTTCCTCCATATCTCCATCCCAATTATCTTCTTGGCTTCACCAAGATCCTTCATGTCGCACTTACTTGAAAGCAACACATTCAAGTTCTCCACCTCAAACAAACTACTACATGCTACTAGCATGTCATCAACATATAAAATCAAATAAATGATAGATCCGCTATCAAGCTTCTTAAGATAGACACAACTTCTTGTAAAGTCATGAGAGAGTATAAATGAGTCAAACTTCATGTACCATTGCCTAGACGATTGTTTTAGCCCATACAATGACTTCTTTAGACAACACACATGACTTTTCTTTCCTTTGACGTCAAAGCCCTCCGGTTGTCTCATGTAGATCTCTTCTTCTAACTCTCCATGCAATAAGGCGGTCTTTACATCCAATTGATGTAACTCGAGATCTCTCATAACCACAATGGCTAACAAAGTTCTAATTGACGAATGTTTCACAACCGGCGAGAGAACCCATGAAACTCAACCCCTTCAACTTGAGTAAACCCCTTTGCAACAACTCTTGCCTTGATACCGAAGCACTACTGCTTGTAGATCCCTCTTTCTTCTTGAATACCCATTTACACCCCACAACCTTCTTGTTTCTAGGTGCTTCAACAATGACCTAAGTCTTGTTCTTTGCAAGAGACTCTATCTCTTGCTTCATAGCAACTAGCCACTTGCTTGAGTCCTTTGAGGTCATAGCCTCCTGGTAGGTATTTAAATCATTCATACTCTCCACCTCACTAGCAATGGTGAGAGCATAAGGCACATAGTCACACTCCTCTATGTATCTCCTTTGAGGTATGATCCTCCTCTTTTCACGTTGAGCATCATCATCTGTTTCATCAATATTGGGAGGCTCCACCTCCTCTTGGGTGTCATCGGATGTACCTACATTGTTAGTAAGAGTATTCTCCACAATAGGAGTAACCAAAACATTTTCATCAAAAACAACATCCCTAGAAGTAATGATCCTTTTAGATTTCTCACACCACACCCTATAACCTTTTTCACCCAAACCATAGCCCATGAAAATACATTTCCTAGCTCTAGGTTCAAGCTTTCCCTCACTCACATGTATATAAGCCGGACAACCAAATACTCTAAGATTAAAATAATCGACCGGTAGGTTATACCATACCTCTTGTGGGGACTTGAAGTTCAATACGGTGTGTGGAGAACGATTCACCAATTTGCATGTCGTGTTAACAACTTTGGCCCAAAACCTCTTGCTCAACTTGGTTGTGCGATCATACTTCTAGCTCTCTCCAACAACGTCTTGTTCATCCTTTTCGCTACACCATTTTGTTGAGGTCTTCTAACACATGTTCTATGCCTCACCATACCCTCCTTGGTGCAATATTGAAGAAACTTCTTGTCAATAAACTCAAGACCATTGTCCATTCTCAATGTCTTGATGCTCTTCCCGATTTTCTTCTCAATCATGGTTTTCCAATCAACGAAGACATCAAATACATCATCTTTGTGCTTGATAAAGTAGCACCAAACTTTCCTTGAATAGTCATCAATAAGAGTAAGCAAATAGTTATACCCACCAAGTGAAGTCTTCCTAGAAGGCCCCTAAAGATCGGAATGTATATAATCAAGGATCCCTTTGGTGTTGTGGATTGCCGGCTTTAAACTCTCTCTCTTGTGCTTACCATATACACAATGCTCACAAAAGCCAAAGTTCCCAAGCTTCTTTCCTCTAAACAAGCCTTGCTTGGTCAACTCATGCATACCTCTCTCACCCATATGACCCAATCTCAAGTGCCATAGTTTGGTCTCTTCATCGGACATGATACTCGTGGAGACATTCACGGAGCCAGAGATAGTAGAACCCTTTAGAGCATACAAACTCCCTTCATCTTCCCCTTCATCACAACTAGTGACCCCCTAATGACTTTCATCACTCCACCTTGACAAGAAATCCTACAACCATTCTTGTCTAAAGTACCCATAGAAATCAAATTCTTCTTCAAGCCCGGTACATGCCTAACATCGGACAAAGTTTTCACCATACCATCAAACATCTTCATTTGAATACTCCCAACACCTACAACCTTGCATGTAGCATTGCTGCCCATGTGAAATTACCTCCATTTACCTTCTCATAGGTAGTGAACAAGTCTTTGTTGGGTGTCATATGGAAAGAACACCCGAAATAAAGAATCCATTCATTCTCACCCTTACACTCATAAGTGGCCACCAAAACGCCACCATCATCGCTATCATTTGCATAGCTTGCCTCGACACTTCTAGAACCATCCTTAGACCTCTCATCATCATTGGAATGCTTCTTTTTCCACTTTCAACTACCTTTCTTGATGTGTCTCTTGAGCTTGCAATAGTTGCAAGTCTTGTTCTTGTTAGAACCTCAGGATTTTGACCTACTCTTACCCTTGCTACCGCTATCATAAGTAGAACCCTTATCACTTGTTCTACCCCTTACATACAAACAATCATTTGACGATCTAGATGACTTACTTAACAATTGGGTATCTATCAAGTCCCCATGGGTCAAGGAGTTTTTAACATCATCACAACTCAAATTGTCTCTACCATAGAGCAAGGTCTCCCTAAAATCCTTGTAAGAGGGTGGTAACAAACACAATAGGTGCATAGCCAAATCCTCATCATTAAGTTTCACATCTATATTTTGCAAATCCATAACAATGGAATAAAATTCATCAAGGTGAGGTTTAAGTGGTTTACCTTCCTCCAAACGAAGATCGTAGAGTCTACTCTTCAAGAGTAGCCGGTTGGTCACACTCTTTGCAATGTAAAGAGACTCCAACTTCTCTCAGATCCCCTGTGAGGTGGTCTCCTTCACAACTTTTCTCAAAATCTCATTTGAGAGACATAGTTGGATAGCCGATAAAGCCTTAGCATCCATCTCTTCCCATTTTGCTTCACTCACTCCAATGGGTTTCTTATCTTCATCTTCAAGAGCCTTGTGCACCCCATTTTGTATTAATTTAGCCTTCATTTTGACTTGCCACAAGCCAAAGTATATACTCCTATCAAACCTCTCAATATCTAGCTGTATTGAAGACATGTTTCTACAAGTTTTTCACTCTTGAACACCCCAAAACACCAACAAAAGCCTTAAGCTTTGATAATAATTGAAATAAACAACACTCTAGGGTCTAAAGTCTCAAACTTTATCCCTAAGAAACACCCAAAACCTTTGGTAAGGGTGTTCTATGCAAACAAACAAACACTTCAATATAAGCAATGAAAAACAATAAGAAAGAAAGAAATAACAAAGACACAAGATTTGCGAGGTTCACCCCAATGTAGGCTATGTCCTTGGAGGTGGTTAGCTTGCTTGTATTATATGAAAATCAATGGAGTTCAAGAGAACTCTTACAATGGAGAATAATGCTTGGAGAAGAAGAAAAGAGAGAGAGTAGGGTTTGTGTTTAGGCTAGGGTTAAGAATATCCACTTAGAAATGAGTGTAGAGACTCCTATTTATAATAGGAGTCATGTACTAATGATTCAAAGAAGGCCCACTAATGATACAACCTGTATAAATTTATCGTGCAAGAAACAGAGTGCACTACTGCTTCCCGCTCGACCGGTCGAGCGGAATAGAGGGGGGTCGAGCGGATTGTCTTCTAGTCGAGCAGCCCATCAGAACACTCTCTGATCTTGTCGAGCCACTTGGCTCGGTCGATCAATCATGGGGTTGGGTCGAGCGGCTCTCAAAACGCCTCCAAAATCATCATACGCGTGCACACACATTCACATACCATCACACATCATCAATCATCAATTGGTGGACTCAAAGTCACACCAAATTCAACTGTTCATTTGGATTGTTTTAAGCATAAGAAAACTGGCTCTCAACAAACTTAATGTCGCGAGAAACAAAGTAGGTTTTGGAATCTAGGTAATATAACAACCAACTTTTCTTTCTGTATGGATATCCCAAGAAACCACCTTTTGATCATTCTTTATTGGACTCATAACATAATAACTAGACTCACCGAGTCCCAAACACTATAAGATCCAATTCTTTAATTAAGATCGAGTTTGAGGCAAATCTAACCGAAAGCTTATATTGTGTCCCATACTTCAGCCTATATTATTGCACTACCTTAGTACACATAAAGATATATAGTATGTTGAATGATCTATGTATATGAAAATTTCTAAATGATTTGGGTTTTTTTAGAAAATATACTACATTCATATAATCCAAAGGGTAATTAATTATTCTTAGTACTAGTTTGATGTTCTCCAACTTATTTTCATTTAAATTTTTTTAACTCATCGTTATCATATCATACTATTGACTAGTACGATAAGAGAACCTGACATGTGTCGATGCTACAAGATATTTTTCGGCCCAAGAAAACTTTCTAAAATAAATAGTCTATATCAAATGCATAGTCTATTAACTTTTTACCGAATTTAATAATGACTTTCCTAATCTATAATATACGGATTATATATAAATACTCTATCAAATGCATATTCTGTTAAATGCTTGTTTCATATTTCAATATTGAATTTCATAATATATAAATTATTGATTATATATATGGGACAAAAAATTTCAGTTTGCATTCAAATCAGTATTATCTATTTAGGAAAATGACAAAGACAAAAAATATTGACTTTCATAATATATAAAATACGAGTTATATACAAATTCTCTGTCAAATGCATATTTTGTTTATTGTTTGTTTGAATTCAATATTGACTTTCCTAATCTATTAATCTATAAAATACTGATTATGTATTAAGGGCAAAAATTTATTTCATTCTGCGTTCAAATTAGTATTATCTATATAGAGAAATGACAAAGGCAATCAATGACCAACAATTAGAATGTTAATAACAGAATTGTATCATCAACAACAATATTCATACATTATACTAAAACAGTAAAAGGAAATGTCATGTGTCATTTTAGTGTATAAAGTTTCCTAGCCTAAATCTTTTAGTACAAATATGGAAACTTTGATATTTTAAATAAATTTTATTTCTTGAATAATATGAAATCATAAGTGTACGAAAAAGTTAATTCTAGAATCTTTTGATTTTTCAGATACGTTTTATTAAAGAAAAAGTTAATTTTGGTAACTTTTATTTTAGTAAATTTAAATTACTTAAAGTATTAATTATACCTTATTTACGATATAAAAGCCATTAAAATTAAAAAATGGTTGTTAGCTATAAATTTCCTTATTAATTAAAAACTCTCCAAAATTATGTATTGATATCCAATAATAGTGTCAAATATTTGGCAACTTAATTATTCTGCTAACTTCAATATTTATAAAATGATAACCAAAATTTTACTAGAATGATATACAATGCTATTTATCAATAAAGTGTTTGTATACGGGTATACCGTATATTCATTTCATAGAAGAAAGTTTGATAAAATGTTTGAAAATTGAACAATAATTTAGCTTATCTTTAGTAAACTTTAAATTAATATGTATATTTATATTAATTAGATGACTTAGTTTTAATCAGTGAAAAAAGATTCATTTTCCCAATAATCTTTTAAGTTAGTAAAGTTTTGTTATGATCAATTAAAATGGTTAGTTAAGAAAATAAAACATTCAATGAAAACTTATGCATTAACTAACAACGCATTTGTGCTAGTATTTTTATATTTTAATTAATTACTTTTACACTATATTTGGATAGTAACTTAGGAAAGAAAAAAAGAAGGGAAGGAGGGAAAGGAAAGGGAGGGGAAGAGCAGGAAAAGATTGTTGTTTCTATAGAAGGAATAGGAAGGGAAAAATAAGGAGAGATTTGGATGTTAACAAAACGAAAGACTTAATCCATCCAAATACCTTTCCTCCAAATCCTTTACCTCCCTTTTTGCTATCCAAACTAGGAGATGTCCATCCTTCCAAATTCTTTTCTTTTTTTTCCCACCATATTCTTCTATCCAAAAAAGCCTTTAAAGTTGGCAATTCTTAGTAATCAATTGATGCCAATCAACAATTCATGAATCACTTTGAGACCTAAATCTTTGTTGAAATCTTAATCCATTCTGAGCATAGTGTAAAATGCGGTAATGGTTGTAGTCGGGGCAACGAAACGATGATTCGGTTATCATAATGCTTAAATATCGATCGAATCATAACTTGATCTCCCATGATACAAACCAAAACAGGATTTTTTTTATACCTTTACAATGCTTTCTCCAAGTTGTGAGTAAAACGAATCATGGTTGGTGAATGGTGATGTTTTACAGGGATCGGTGCAGCATGGAGAACTGCTAATGTAAAACCTGGATCGTCAGTGGCTATATTTGGGTTGGGAGCTATTGGCTTGGCGGTACAACATTATTATTCCTTCCGTTCTTGTGTATCTGTTATTGATAATGACATATTACGATGAAAATTTTCATTTTCAGTAGAAAACGCACACGGACGAAAGTAGTGCATTTGTAAGTTCAATTTTATGTCAGCTATATGACCAAATGCTTAATTCAATGATAAAGGTGGCTGAGGGAGCAAGAATTTGTGGAGCAACTAAAATAATTGGTGTCGATATAAACCCTGAAAAGTTTGAACTTGGTAAGCACTACTATATACAGATTTCCGATTAGAATGTTTAATGGTGATATGAATTTGATCTTCCTTCTTGATGTTTGTTTAGGTAAAAAGTTTGGGATTACCGACTTTATCAACCCTAATAGTTGCATGGACAAATCTGTTACTCAGGTTCGTTCTTAATATTTTACAAAGGTTCATAACTTATACTCCTTTCAGGGCTGGCCCTAAGGGTGGGCAATAGGGGCCTTCGCCCAGGGCCCCATGTCAGAAAACCAAAATTAATGGTTATAGAATGTCCATATAGGTTATAAATTACAAAAGAAAAAGGGCCCCAATATGCTATTTCGCCCAGGGCCCCAAAACATCTAGGGCTAACCCAACCCTGAATCCTTTGTCACCAATGTGATTGCAATATTTTTTTAAATTTAACTAAATAGCTATATATAGCTACTACAATCATACAATGCTATGTTTTAATTGTTTACATATACATGGACAGGTTATAATTGAGATGACAGATGGAGGTGCAGATTATTGTTTTGAATGTGTTGGCTTGGCATCCTTGGTAAAAGATGCCTATGCATCTTGTCGAAAGGTTTCTACCTTCTATATCCTTTTAATTGCTTTTTATCAGCACAAATTTTAAAATGAAACAGTTTTTATATAAAGGTTAGTTCTATTGAGTTGACCCATTTATATATTTAGTGTGTTAAAATGATCACTTATAATTTTAAAGTGATTAATTAGAAAAAATCATGATGAGACTGTTTCATAGAAAATATAAATGTTTTGGTTATATGATTTTGGGAGAAGTTGTTGATGCATGCACTTTATACAACAGGGATGGGGAAAGACGATAGTGATAGGTTTGGACAAGCCAGATGCAGAATTAAGGCTAAGTTCAATTGATGTGCTGTGTAGTGGTAAAACTCTTTTAGGGTCTTTCTTTGGAGGACTTAAAGCTAAAATTGATGTTCCTACTCTTGCAAAGCGTTACCTTGCCAAGGTATTAACTAATCATAAGTTTAATATTTCCATGTGTTATATCACTAATCATATTCTACCTACTTTGTTTGAGTTTATATTCTCTATATTTACATTGACCGTCTATTATTTAAACTTTTATGTGGATTAAATGACATTTTTGAAATTTTAAATGATCCAGTTTAACCATTTTGTATTTCTTAATTAAAAAAATAATTTATATTTCAAATTTCAAATAGTTTTTTTTTTCAATTAAATAAAAGAAATACATTCCAATCTCTCCCCGGCCCTTCTCACCACACCTCCCACTACCCCACCCCTAACTCAACCCCTCTTCTAAAGCTTTGGGTGGGGTATCGATCAAGAAGGGGTTTTGTGGTGATCGAAGGATAGGACTTTGAATACGGAAGAACGAATTTATCGTGGCTATGAACGAAAAATGAGGATGTTGAACTAGAAAGTAGTAGTTGGAGGAATATTAATAGAATATTGTATATAAGGAAATATGCATATTTAGGCGTAGGATAATTAGTGATTATTCTTGTTTTCTTATTTGTAGTCCTAATCCTTGTATTTAAGCAGTCATCTTTTCATATGAAATATACAACATTAAAACCCTAATCTCCTCTCTTAATTTTTTCCGTATTACAATATTTTACAGTTGTATACATTACTAATAACAAATATTCATATTATTAATTGTGAATTTAGTGTTTAGTGTTAAACAACGACAAAAGTTTCATGACAATTTTTTTGTAAATTATAAGAAACTACCTAATCTAATGCCATTTTTCAAAAAAAAAACTACTTATGAAGTTTTTTTTGCAAAAAAGTACCTAATATAACACAAAAGTTTGTAAATGACTACCAATTACGGTTGTCGTATATTGACCATTAACATTATAATTTGACCAGCACATTTTGTGTCACGTGATTAATTAATACACCTTTCTTCCTCCTTGAAAGCTTCTGACGAAAGAAAAGTTCTCCTTACCCTGACATTAAGTCATTAACACCGTCATCTCTACTTTCTCTCCCATCTACAACAACAACAATCAATACATATCCTTGCTGCTTAATTCATAACCTTCATTTACTACCATTGATTAGTAAAATCAACACCAACAAAAAACAAAAGAAAAATCCTAATACAAAGCTTGAATTCATCAATTTCTTCTTAATCCTTTTAAGTTCTGAAATTGCTTGTTCCTTTTTATGTTTCATGCAACAAACCCTTAAATATGCCAATTAACCATTTTAGGTTCATCAATCCATTTGAACTTTTTGCATCTCCTTCAATTTGTATCAGGATCATAAAAAACGCAAGTCATAAACCATCTTCAGGATATTCCTTGGTCCATGAAATTCTCTTTTTCAAAGGGAACTCCACGCCCACATTTTTCGAGCTTTGAATTTGCTGTTGAAGAAGGAGAAGATATTACTATTATAATAGGGATAATTGTTGGAGCAATTACGATTCTTTGAATAAGGGATATGAAGGATAAAGGGGAAATAGGGTTTTTGATTCTGAAATCAAGTTTAATAAGGAAGTAGAAAGGTGAATTAAGTGGATCATGTTACACTCCACGTGCTGGCCAATTATAATTTTAACAGTTTATATACAAAAACCGTTAGCTAGTAGTCATTTACAATCTTATGTGTTATATTAGGTAGTTTTTTGCATAAATAATTTACATAAGATAATCTTTTTTAAAAAAAAGCATATAAATTAGGTAGTTTTGTATAATTTTTCCTTAAAAAAAATTAGTTGTAATAAGTTGATATTTCCTTCCTCATAAAAGATTTATGTATCTCCTACTTAGGCTCATTTTAATTTGTACTCTATTAATAATGTCTACAATTTCAATTTTGTAGGAAATTCAACTTGATGACTTTGTAACACATGAGATGAAATTTGATGATATAAACAAAGCATTTGAATTGCTTGAAGAAGGAAAGTGTATACGATGCGTTTTATGGATGGATTAATAGCAATGTTTTTTATGCAATGAAAACCTATCAAATTGTGTGTGTACTTTGAAACAAATAATGCATAAACTTGGGCCATATTTTTATGATTTTGTTGACCTTTTGAAAGTTCTTCAAACTCTTGTCCAAAAGTATTAAAAATTCATTATGGTCATCAAAGACTTGTGTCCTTTTAATTTATTTGATAACTAAACTATATTTATAAATTTTAGTCGAACAACTTAACTACTTATTATCATTAGAAATTATAAGCAATACACTAAATTCAGAAGATTATCAAAAATACCACCACACACACATCTAATTACCACTAAAAGCGAAATATAATGTCAAGAACAAACTCAATTAAAGACTTAACTTAATATTTGAAACATTATTGTATATGTTATATAATCTATGAAGTACTTTCATAATACGAGAGCTAATATGAGAAGAAGTGTGGATGTATATTACGTATTCTTTTTATACATAGTGCTAAATATACACTAGATTTGAAAGGAATGATGAGATTTGAACTCATAAACCTTTCATATTGACTTCTAATTTCAAGATCAACCAAATAAAACATTTGGCCTTTGTTATTACATTCCATTAATATATATCAAACAAAAAAAAAATTGTATTTGCATGTTTTACCTTATATATTAAAAATAAAATTTATATTCACATAAATCAGTAAATATAGTATAAAAAATAAAAGGAAAATTTGCTCAAAATAATCCCAACTATCACCCGTTGGCCAAAAATAATCCCAACTATCAATTATTATTTAATAATCCCAACTATTTTCATAAATTGTTGAAAACATACCCACTTCCTTTTTAACCGGCTACAACATGTAACTTTTTCACTTTTTTCTTTCTTTATTGATTAATAGATGAAGACGATGAGTTATTTTGAACAGTTAAGTAAAACAAAAAAAAGCAAAAGAAGTGAGAAAGTTACCTATTCTAGCCGGTAACAAGGGGGTGAGTATGTTTTCAACAAATTATGAGAATGGTTGGGATTATTAAAAAATAATTGATAGTTGGGATTATTTTTGGCCAACGTGTGATAGTTGAGATTATTTTGAGCAAATTTTCCAAAATAAAATTGTTAGGGATAGTTTTCGAGTAAATGTTTGAGACAGAACCACTTGGCCTTCTAAAGGACATCTAAACCTCATTTTTACCTTCTTGATTATTCCTTGGTTTCCATGCATTGCCATTGCGTTTGGTTTGTTTTACACCCTTTTGTAGGGTAGTATGTTTGTTGCTTGTTTTTGCAGAATGATCACATATTTTTGAGGTTTAAATCATGCTAGCTTGGAGGAGGCATTGATCCAAATCGAGGATAGAATGAGGCCAAGAGGTGGAGAAAATTCAACGGGAGCAAAGCAAGAAGCATTATTCATGAAAAGTCAACTTAAATGCTGATGAAGGTCAACGCACTCAAAATTTGGTGGATATCTAGATGGAAGGCAAAAAGATGGGTTTGTTAGCTTCGAATCGACTGGTCACACGTCAAATCCAGAGTTATAATGAAGGAGATAGAGCCTTTTGAATCGACCGATCGATATACATAGATCAATCGGTCGATCTTATTTTTGGTGATGATCCAAATTGTAAGAAAATTTACATAGGAGATCGATCGACCGATTGATCGGAACTTGTGAAGCACATCTCCACGCCACTACCAGCAATAGCAGGTCCTAGGTGCAAAATTATGCCAATAGGTTTCGAACATGAGACCTCCTGCAACACCCAAGTTGCAAGAGCTCCACAACCAAATAATCTCTCCCTTCTTTGTGAAACTTCTACACACGGGTTATCTATATCCTATTCTCTCCAAGCCCAGTTTGATCGAAAGCAATCTTTTAAAGCATGCGACTTTGTTGTTAATCTTCATCTTTCACTACTTTCTTTTGCTATTTTTGGTGATTATTTGAAGCTTGCAAACCATTTTCATGGAGCTTTAACTTTGGATTTTTATGGGTGTTTATTATTCTTGAATCTCTCTCTCTCTTTCTTTTTGGCAGTTTCAAACTTATTTATTTTTTAATATTTCATTATCATGTAATTGTTCATTTTAGTTTTGTCATGATATTAATTTATTTTTGTTTATTATTTTACTTTTGTCCTTGTTTATGTTTATGCCATTAATGCTTTGAATGATTGAATGTTATGTTGATAATGGATTTGCTAATTATGATTATGAATAGTAAGTAGTTTTCTAGGGTTAGGGTTAACTCAATCCTTGTGATGACTTGATGATGATAAGACTCTAGTTGATTTTTTGTTGATTAAAGACTTAGAGTAGATGTTATTCCATCCATTGGCTAAATATTATTATGATTGCTTCCAATATACGAACAAGGATTGGATTTTGAGTAATCTAATCTTTGATCAATGGTTGGAATCGGGTGTAAGGGATCAATGACGATTGAAACTTGCATCCACCTTCTCATCTAATGGCTTTATCCTTCACCTACGAGAGTAGGAAATGATGAGCAAGTGGCGGATGATTCATTACCCTTTAATGACCTTTAAGAAGCTAATATATGACTGTTGAATAGTCACCATGAATGAGTTAACCTGACCCCTTTTTTAATAATTGATTGTTAACATTTCTTTTTTCATATCTTTTTGTTATTGTGTTCGATCCGACTAATATGCAAAGAAAATTACATACCCTTGCTCCTTGTGTTCGATCCGTATGTGGTATATGTAACACCCCCGCCCCTCGGACCGCAGGTGACTACTCATGGAGATTGTAGACTAACCCCACAGACGAACACAAGTGTTTTCAGCGTGTGCACCCAAGAAAGCTTTCCAGGAGGTCACCCATCCTAAGATTGCTCTCCACCAAGCATGCTTAATTGTGGAGTTCTTAGTTAATGGGCTCCAATGAAAAGAAGAGGCACCTTGTTGATATGAGTAGTCTATCAATTCCTTTTCAAGCAAAATCTGGGGTATCACACTCACCCCCACTTAGGAATACAAAGTCCTCGTTGGACCGTCATTTCAGGATCTTTTCCCCTGCTAGGTGCACTGAACACACAATCAGCCACGGTCACAGGTGATACCATTAGTAACGCCCCCGCCCCTTGGACTGTAGGTGACTACTCATAGTGACTGTAGACTGACCCCACAGACCAACACAAGTCATTCCAGCGTATTTTGGCCTCACTCGTGCGCACCCAATGAAAACTTCCTAAGAGGTCACCCATCCTAAGATTGCTCCTCACCAAGCACACTTAATTATGGATTTCTTAGCAAATGGGCTCCAATAAAAAGAAGATGCACCTTGTTTATATGAGTAGTCTATCAATTCCTTTTTAAGCTAGATCTGGGTTAGCACAGTATAACACCGTGCACATGTGGTAACTCACTCACTAAGATAAATTTGTGTGAACAAGTTTTTAGCGCCGTTGCCGGAAGCAAGGCAACATGTCATTTTTACCCAATGATATATATAAAAGCGGGTTGTTGAATACATTAACAAAAAGATATGAAAAAAGAAGTAAGTGTTAACAATCAATCATTAAAAAAGGGGGTCTGTTTAACTCCTTCATGGTGATTATTCAATGGTAATATACTAGCTTCTTAAAGGTCATTAAAGGGTAAAGAATTACATTAAGAAGAGCAACCCGATCCTTGATCGGAGTCGGGGTTGCCTCAAACCTATTCACCATGGTGAGTGATGATGAAGTGCTTGGCTATAAATCGTCCGCCACTTGCTCATCCTTCCCTACTCTCGTAGGTGAAGGATAAAGCCCTTAGATAATAAGGTAGATGCAAGGTTCAATCCTCATTGATCCCTTACCCCCGATTCGAAAAATTAATCAAATATTAGATTACTCAAAATCTAACCCTCATTAGCATATTGAAAGCAATCATAATAATATTTACCCAATGGAAGGAATAACCTCTAATTTAAGCCTCTAATCAACCCAAAATCAACAAGAATCTCATCATCATCAAGTGATCATTGGTGTATATATATATATATCATGATATATAGGCTATTATAATAATATATATATATATATTATAATATATAAAATTAGAGAGAGTTTTCTAGAGAGAGAGAGGCTCTCTTAGGGTTAGGTTTTCCTCTCCTTTGAGGGTCTCACGGGGGGTGGCGACCGGCGGCTGGTGTATTAGGGTCTTATGGGTGGTGCGCGGTCCTGGGTGGTTGTCTTTTCGATGGATTTTGGGTGGTTTCAGGTTCTTTTTTGCCTTTTTCTTTTCGGTTTTTGCTCTTGTTTCTTTTCTTTTGGGCTTTTTGGGCTGGTGGTAGTCGGCGGCTGCGTTGCCGGAATGATGGTGTGACGACGTTGGCTGGGGTTTGTCGATGGTGATATCTGGGCAGTCGTTCGTTTCTTCTCTTCTGGGGTTTGGGCTTGGTATTTCTTTGTCGGTTATTTCTGCTTTCTGGGCTGGGTTTTAGACCGGTGGGGGTTTCCTTTTTGGTTGCTGGGGTTCTAAGTTGTAGTTGGTGGATGGTGGTGGCGGTGGGCGCTAAAAATGGCGAGTGTCCTTTTGTATTCTTGTCTGTTTTAGGGGTTATTTGCGTCAAATCTGGGTGTGTTTTAGCCAGATCCTTGGCTTCTCTTGGTGTTTTCTTGCGGTTATGGTGATTGGGAAGGGTGTTGTGGTCTTGGTTCGAAGGTGTGTTGGCGTGCGTTGGTCTCTGGCGGCGTTTGGGTGTTGGGCAGTAGTTTCAGGTTATCGGGGTTTTGGTCTAGATTGCAAGGTTTTTCTTGCTGGTTAGGATTAGGCGGGCTCTTCAAAGTTTTTTTTTTTTGGTGTTTTTTCTGCTACGATGGTAACTGAGTGAGGATGAAGATGGATTTGGGTGCTGATGTTCGGGCTGGAGGATATTTTTCTGTCTGGTATTATGGTTTTCGAAGGTTTTCTGTCTGGTGGTTGCTGCGTTTTGGGTTCTTGGGCTCTGTTTCCCGTCGGAGATGAGTGGGTTTCCTGGTGTTTCTGGTGTCTTCATGCGAGTAGTTTCTAATGGTGGCATTTAACCCTTTTCAATCTTGGGCATTGATTTTGTGGTGTGGTATTGTTGCATATCATTTCCTTGATGTTGTTGGGTAATTATCTGACTCTTCGGTGACCATGTATGATGGTTCTTTGGTGTTGATGGGTAGTTATTGTTTTCTATGTTGGTGTTCATGGGTGTCTATTTTTGGTTATTGGGTAGTATCTGGTATTATGTTGTTTAAGGTTTGGAGTTTTTTGATTGATTGTTTAATGGTGATTGTGTGGTGGCGCTGTATAAGGTTGTGCTATTATGCTGGTGTTAGTTGGACAAGAGACTTTTGCCTTGTTAGCTTGTTCCCGCATGGGTGTGAAAACGGCTGGGTGTATGTCGTTTGGTGTTGAGTTTGTGTAATAGCCCGAGTCAAAGCGAACCAGATATTTACATGTAAATATGAATTCTGGGTCACACATCGGACATTTAAGTTAAATCGTTTCTAGAACCGACCGTTCTAGTGATAAAGAAATAATTAACAAAAACAAAAATAATAAATCAGCGGAAGTCTTAAGATTTACAACTTGAGAACCTATTGGCCTCATTTAAAACTAGTTAATGTTCAAAATAAAAACATACTTGCGATAAAAAAAATTATATAATTAAGTTCATTCAACAAAAATAACATAAGTATACTGGTTTAATTCCTTGAATCCTCACACACCAACCCCACCTGCAAGTCAACCTGCTAGTCGTTGAATGACAACAACATAGCACGTTCCAAAGAACATAAACAAGTACGAGACTTCATACAATGTATTATATAGGTTATATACAAGCAATGAGTTCATCCTAGCATGCAAAGACTCTAATAATTTAGATGTCATATTTGACTTTTCAAATCCCAACTCATGTCGTTACCCGTCCTGTTCGGGTCGCCAGAGTAAAAATCAAATCCTTTTTGGAGGAATACACTTGGGAGAGCTAATCCCAAGGCAACCACCGACCTAAGTCATTGCCCGTCCTGTTCGGGTCATCAGAGGTTAAAGTATGCATACCCCCATGGTGACCCTAATGATCCAAAACTGCTATGGGAACAATATTTATATAATCCAATCCAAAAATGTTAACCCCTTTAGGTAACCAACACATAAATCCTCAATTTCCAAGTTTAACTTCTTTCAAATTATTTGAGGTGTCTAAAATCCTTATGTGATTCACAATGCCATAATCAAGAATGAAATAACACTACTTGCACAACCACATAACAGTATGGTCTAAGCATGTACCTTAATAGCACGAGAACCCAATACACAATCACTACACATGCGATATTTCAACCTCTTATGAATCGAGATCCTACACACAAACACACACAAAAAATCACGTATTAGTACGTGTTCACACAATGAATCCACATTAGGCCATCAAGGCACTACTATACTTCATAATATTAAATGATTAACCCAATAAAACTCAATGTTCCTTAGTTCAAAAACAACCAGTAACTTTACAGCCCATTTCGGACAGTTTACAAATTTCAAACAGAAAATCCGATTTCACCAATGCGTTCGGAAGGTATCAATTACCTTGGGTACCAAATTTCATAATTTTTAACACTCGATTACTATTTTTAATCGATTTTAGCGTTAAAGCTATTTTCAATTCAATCGGGAGTAAAACAACAAAACAAAACTCACCCGAACCACTAAGGCATAATGCGCGCTTTTCGAGACAGAACATGCGGCCCAGAAAAAAAATAGTAATGTATTTATTTATGTATATTTTAATTGCTTTAATCACATTTATTAATTCATCGGAATCTAACAACGATGCAAAAATCGTAACACAACGTATATACGTTATCACCCAAATATCAATGAAATTAAATCAAATAATAATTATAAATAATCTCGTCGAAACGGAAATTATATATTTTTGACTCCGTTTTCATGATTTTATATATAAATTATATTTCATATCTATTCATATATGCATAATCACAACAAAATCCCTAGAAATCAAAAACAACAAATTTACTTCTATGATGATTAACAACCATATATCATGAAGTATAAATTCATTTTTTCCAAACCTTCACATTACGCATCTTTTTATTAAATCCCTAATCATATAAAGCATATTTGTAAATTAATAGTATACATATATACAAAATCATCATATCAAACCATGAACCAAATTTCACATATACTTTCTAATCAACTAAAACATATTTTCATCAATATTATTTATTTCTATGTCAATCAAATAAATAAAAAAAATGAACACAATCCTTTAAACAAATTGAAATTTTGTTAAAGGTTTATGAATTACAAAAACTTACCAATCAAAAATCAAAAAGTTAGGGTTATAAACGCTTGAACACCAAAATTAACCCTTGATTTTTTTTTTCACATTTTCTCCCTTTTTCTCTCATGTAGTTGAATGAAATGAGAATGTGAAAAAAAGTTTCTGAATTAGTAACCTCCATCAAACCATTCATATGCAAGGTTAAATCCCCATAATGCCTAAACTTTAATTCTTAAGTTAATTGCCCATAAAATGCATTTAGGGAGGAGTTACATAAACTCCTCCACTATGCCTCTTCAACTGGCCAACCCTTGGTATATCCTCCTACTTTATCTTTTTTTTCTTTTTAATTTAATCAATAGTCCAATTAAATTGTAAGAATCAAAAACGTTATGCAATTAACTCATTAAGAGACAAAACGCACACATAACGAAAGCTCACACGTTGTAGAATTAAGATGTATGTTCTTTTATAATTTTAGTTATGTATTTAAAATTTTTTTTAATCGATTAAATATATATTAAATAATTATTTATTTAAATAATATTTTGACGGGGTGTTACAGACTACCCCCCTTAAAAGAAGTTACGCCCTTGTAACTTGCATAAACTTCACATAAAAAAATATATTTGACAAACATGACTCAAAATTAGGAGTATCAAAACTTATTGATAGCACTCTAACAATTCACAAAACAAACTTGACTAACTTGACACACTACCAATTGATAACACACATCGATTTATCTACTGCTTCGCGCGAAATTCCTATCGCCTTCTACCCCCCTTAAGGAAGTTACGTACCCGTAACTTTACTAAATTGAAATAAGTGTGGGTACTTTTCACGTATGGAGGTTTCGGTCTCCCATGTAGTTGCCTCTCGCTCTTGATTTGCTAATAAGACTTAACTATGGTAATATCCTTTTTTTAGGTACTACGGACCTTCGTATCTAAAATATGCATAAGACTAGTTGGCGTCAAGTTCTAAAGGTTCTAAGTCTAAAACATGAGATGACACGACAAAATATCACTCCCACTGTGAGACATGGAAACATCATGAACTTTTCCAATGAATAGGGAAGAGATACCGGTAAGCTATCTTCCACAAACGTTCCAAAATCTCATAGGGTCCAATAATTCTAGGACTTGACTATACTCGAGTACCAAAACGACACACCTTACTCATCAGTGATACCCTTAACAACACTCGATCCCCCACTTTAAACTCCTTTGAACGGTGTTTCAAA
Organism: Amaranthus cruentus; assembly: GCA_019425755.1. NCBI lineage: Eukaryota > Viridiplantae > Streptophyta > Magnoliopsida > Caryophyllales > Amaranthaceae > Amaranthus > Amaranthus cruentus. Next base: position 15,914,040 of record CM033461.1, read on the forward strand.
GCAGCATAAGGCTTTTGACAGTCTTGAGCTGCCCTTATCCTTTCCCTAACCGCCTTCACTTGGTTTATCATTTGGAGTAAGAAATCCGGCCCCAAAGTAGCGGTTCCAGGGAAATCATCCTATTACACCAACCACGACAACGACGCCTATACAACGCTTCAAAAGAAGCCATTTGAATTGTCGCCTGGTCACTATACTTATTTGAAAGCTCGAAGAGATCTAAATGAACATCCCACGACCCTTGCCACTCCATGGCAATAGCGCAAACATATCTTCTAAAATCATGTTTGTTCATCCGTCTATGGGTGAAATGACGTACTATATGACAATGACGTCTTCCAGATTTGTGACAAAGTATCCCAATCAGGCAGAATTGTGCGAGGCACCCCATGAAATCGTGAAACATACTGAATATATGCATGACATCTCCTAACAATAGTTCATAGGGACGAAACGTCAAACGTTGTCAAATGATCAACTACTGCCCATAAGGCCTCATTCCACAACTTCATTCGAGACAACCCTACAACAAAATCCATCGATATATTATCCCTCTTCCACGCCGGAATCTCCAAAAGTTGAAGCAACCCACCTGGTCCTTTGTCCTCACTTTTAACCTTTGACAGGTCAAATAGCGCGAAACATACTTAGTGACGTCCTTGTTCATTCCCGACCACCAAAACATAAGCTTGAGATCATGATACAATTTATCGCCCCTTGGGTGAATGGAAAACTTCAAAATATGAGCTTCACAAAAAAAAAACTCTTCTTCAAAGTTCTTTCCCCCATTGACAGACACCATCAACCAAACCTCAAACCTCTATGCTCATTTATAAAGAATGCTTCTGCTTTTCCCTCACAAGCCTTCTCTTTTGACCTCACCAGTTTAGGGTCGTTATTCTGCAACTCAAGCTTTCTTCGAAAAATGAGAGTTGTATAGCTAAAGCGCTCAAACGATGTTGCGACTCACCTTTTTGTATGACCTTTAAATTTAACCTAGAAAAATTTCGATCTAACTCCTCAACCCCACTCAAGGTAGCCAAGGTATAACATGATTTTCTGCTCAAGCGTCAACAACAAAATTAGCTCGCCCTTCTAGATATACAAACCCAAGATCGTTATCCGTCATCACTTCCAGCAATCGACACTGCCACACGGTTAGGTCACTTAGGTGTAGATATATTTCAAACTCTGATTAGTGAAAAATTTTACAATTGACTGCATACAATTAATGCCGCCATATTGTGAGAGCGAAAACAATAGCAGCTAACTCCAAATCGTGAGTAGGATAATTAACCTCATGCATCTTCGATTGTTGTGAAGCGTACGCTATGACCTTGCAATCTTGTATAAGCACGCATCTCAATGCCTTCTTTGGTGCATGGCTATAAATCGAATAATCCAAATTTTCATCTTTAATAAGAACATGGGCCGTAGTTAACCTCTCCTTCAAGGTCACAAAGGCTTGTACACACTCATTAGACCACTCAAATTTCTTCTCGTTCTTCATCAGAATGGTCATTGGTAGGGAAATACGAGAGTAATCCTCAACTACATGTCGATAGTACCTAGCCAAGCCCAAGAAACTTCTCACTTCAGTGAATTTGTTTTTTTTTACAACGGCCAACTCCGCATCGCCTCTATTTTTTTTTTGTCAGATCTACCGAAACACCCTCTTTAGAAACGAAATGTCCCAAAACTCGCACTTTCTCCACCTAAACTCACACTTTGTAAACTTTGCATGCAACTTGTTTTCTCAAAGATTTTGTAGAATCAAACGTAGGATCAGACTGATCCTTAGAAATAAACAAATGTGTCATCTTTAAAAATCACAATAAATTTATCCAAGTAAGCACTAACACATGATTCGTCAAACACATAAAAGCGATAAGGGAATTTATTAACCCCAAAAGGCATCACGGTGAACTAGAAGTCTTATATGTGTCCTAAAAGCCATTTTATGGATCTCTCCCTCCGAGATTCTCCACTATTGGTGACCCGGCCTCAAATCAATCTTTGGAAATGATTCTAGCTCCTCTTAATTGGTCAAACAAATCATTTATTTGGGGTAGCGGGTATTTGCTCTTAACAATCACTTTGTGTAACTCTCTACATCAATACATAACCTAATGTTGTGGTTTTTTTTACTCATAAACAAACCGGAGCACCCATAGAGGATTACTTGCTCGATATAACCTTTATCCAATAGCTCTTCAAGCTGACACTTCAGTTCTTCCTTTTTTCTTTTTGGAGCCATGCCATATGAAGCCTTGGAGATTGGCCCCGTTCCTAGTACCAAGCCAATCGTAAAATTGATCTCCCATGAAGTGTCACACCTGGAATTTCTTCAGGGAACATTTTCACAAACTCACCCACGACGCCGACAACATTAGGGTTTAGTTTTTATTCTCCTCTTAGTAGATATGACACAAATACAAAGGATGCTTTTGCCTTAACAATTTCCGTAAGTGGACTCTAATTCAATCTACGCCCCTTGGGATATTTTCGATGTCTCATATCTTCCCTGAATGTTCCTTTCAACACTACATGTTGGCTCCTATATTGAGTATTAGCTTTATACATCTAAGCCCTCCATATCGAACACATATAGGTCACTCAGAAAAGCTACTTTCCAATTTTCAAGGGTACGACTTTATAGAAGTTGTCGCATTGATTGAAATTTGATCGAGATGTAGCAGGTTGAGTTTTTACCTCCTTCATTTCTCCCCTACTCCGTTTTCTTCCTTTCTTTTCCCTTTCTAAGGACATTTCTTACTTAGCCGATTCTCTTATACAACCTTTTAAGAGTATCATATCTTTTAATTTTGAGGTGCTTTCGTATCTCGAATGCCAAAGTAAGCTCAAATCGTTCCATTTTCTTATCCTCCGTCAGCACATCAACTGGACATACTCCATGGATTTGAGGTAATATTAATCTACAATTAAACTCCTCATCTCAATACGAGCAAACTCATTGTAACTTTTCTCGTTAACGTGGGATGGGTAAAACTTTTACAATAACGCTTACTTAAACTCATCATGTAAAAGAAGTCCGTCATTCCCTTTTAACAACTCTTCCTTGCTATTCGCCCTCCAACAATTCGCATCCTTAGTGAGGTCAAAAGTGGCTTGACTCACCCTCAACTCCCCAGGATGCTAAAATACATCAGATTTTCTCAACTATTTTTTTTTCTAATTCTAACGTTTTCCTTCCTATTGAAGGTTGCAGGTTTGTTATAGCTAATCCTTTTACTCATAGGGATTGTCTTTATCAGGCATATATTTGACATAAAGATTCTAGTTAAAGATAAGATTTTTTAATATGTATATTCATGGTGTAAGCAAAGCTTATTATATTGTATAATTAATAATGTAACTTACAAAAGAACACAAATATGTCAATTGCAAATCAAGATGCGGGTCATAACCTATAATATATCAAACTAACAACATCTCTCCAACTGGTGTGACAAGAAGATCATTCAAAAGATAGAACTAATTCCTAATTATTACTAACTAAGGAAATGTATATGGTGATAACAAAATATAGATGACTAGGGTTTAACGTCTCTAAGATTTTTTATAATATTTTTATTCATATTGTGGACTGAAACAAAGTCCCCGTAAGCCTCAAAAAGTTTATCAAATTCTTTTAGCCCGTTTCTAATTGGATGATTCTCCCTTTCTATTTACGGTTGTTGGCTTAATTAGGCTAGTCCTCTAGCTCTTCGCACATGCCCTCTGTCGTTAGCTTAAAACGTGGTGATCTAGCATCAATTAGGGCTTTCACCAACTTCCTTAAGGTGCGGTGATATCAATTTCTAGTCATCCTTCTCCATGAAATGACGGGAAATATAAGCAAGGCACAAACCAAGAGAATTTTAAGTGATAATCCTTACGTCTAGAACGCGTGAAATTAAGGGAAAACTTTTCTGACAAGGGCAACTAATTATACTTTCTCGTAGGTGTATATGTTTGCTATAAGGACTAGAACTTAAAACGTTTGATATGCAAAGGAGTGTAAGATATGGGTACATATATAGTTTTGAAATATCTTATTTCATAACCAGTTCAAAACTTCAATTTCATACATAATGCGTACAAAATTAATAATAAAATCGAGCAACTACACCCTCTAGGGTTACATTATTCAATGAGTTATAATATATAAATGAAATATCTAAACATCTATCAATAGGCCACCATAATATCATTGTACTCTTAGTAATTAGGGGGAATAGATTCTTCATCGATACCCTACTCATCCCTAGAATCACTACTAAACTCAAACATGAAATCCTCCACTCTATCCTTCTCCTTTAACCGTCCCCCAATATTAGGTCCGATATTATTACTCAACATCTCTGGAGGTTCATTAAGTCCAACCTCGCCCTCAGAATCATCTAAGATGGGTCTAGGCATTATAGGTTCCCACATCTCAATGGCACTCTCATGTTTTGACACCCATTCACAACCAGCTCTCGGTCTGCTGTTCATGGGCACATGATCTTCTTCCTCTTCCATCCCTTCATCCTCATGAGGGAAATCTGGTTCTAAGTCAATAGGGTCGATTGGATTATCTAATGCATTCCTCCCCTTAGGGTTCCAGAGCCAGATTGTTCCTTAGGTACTAATGGTTCTTTCTCCTCAAAAGATTCCTCAATATCTTC